>JAUDYN010000032.1:0-18466 GCA_030407005.1 Desarmillaria ectypa | reverse complement strand
CTTTTCCTGTGTGCTTCCTTTTGCTACGGCGCGATTTATGAGAGCGTAGCCGACCTTCCTAGTATTGAATTTGACTTTGTGGTCGTTGGTGGTACGTTTACTGCCTCTTGGTCTACGGTAACCCGATCTTAACATAACATACACTTCAAGGTGGTGCAGGAGGCGCAGTTGTAGCCAATCGGTTGACTGAGGAAGACTTTTCCGTCCTTGTTCTCGAAGCTGGACCATCGTGCGTGTCAAGATAGAGTATTCATCTTATTCTAACATTGTTTTCTCAGCGATCGCGATGTGCTGTCGATTGAAATACCATATCTAGTGGGATTATTGGCTATCGGAAGCGACCCGTACTATTGGAACTACTCGACTACCATGCAACCTGGACTCAACAATAGGAGTACTGTATTTCCGAGAGGTCGTGTGCTTGGAGGAAGCACGTCCATCAGTATGTCATTGCCATTGGGTAGGCCTCGATTTAATATTCACTAGCTTGTAGATGCCATGATTTATACCCGCTGCTCTCCAGAGGATTATGACCGGTATGCAAATTTTACCGGGGATCCAGGCTGGTCTTGGGAGAGTCTCAAGCCTTATGTCTTCAAGGTCATTACCCCAAACATTCTGTAAATGATGCTAGTTATAATGGTGCTTTTCGCAGAATGAAAAATGGGTACCGCCGCGGATGGTCACAACACTACCGGCCAATATGACCCGGCCATACATAGTTTGGACGGAATAAACTCCGTCAGCCTTCCTGGTTATCCTCAACCGACTGATGAACGAGTCTTACGAACAACATCTGAGCTGCCTGATGAGTTTCCCCTTCTACTCGACGTCAATGCAGGGATACCTAATGGTGTAGGTGCGTTAACATTACCTTCACTTTGAATACAACTCTCTTCCTTACCTCACTTCCACAGGATATATGCAGGCCACGATCAATGACGGCAAAAGAAGTAGCTCTTCTGTGTCGTACTTGGGTCTGGATTACATCAATAGAGCGAATCTACACGTGTTGCTCGGCGCTCAAGTGACCAAGGTCATCCAGAGTGACAAGTCCGAGCTCAGCTTCGATATTGTGGAATTTTTCGCCTCTTCGGAGGTGTGTGTCCTACTTTCCGTGTACCTACAAGTTCTAAACTGATAAAATTCCATATAGGATCGGCGCAGCTCTTCAATGTTACAGCAGCCAAGGAAATCATCCTTTCTGCCGGGGCCATAGGAACGCCACATATTCTGCTCAATTCTGGTATTGGCGATGCAGTGGAGCTTTCGGAGGTTGGCATACAGGCCGTCGTTGACTTGCCGGATGTAGGCAAGAACCTGTCTGACCAGCCAATACTCTGGAATAAATGGTACGTCAATGACACGAACACCTGGGACGACATCTTCCGCAACCTGACGTACCGAAACGAGCTGGTGACACGATGGAACGAGACGAAGACAGGGCCGTTAGTGGACGCATTTGAGTCACATTGCGTGGTCTCGTCTTCCCGACAATTCACCGATCTTTGAAAGGGTCAACGATCCGGCAGCCGGACGAAACACTCCCCATATTGAGCTTGATATTCAAGTATGAGGCTCCTATTCAGTGATGCTTGAGTATAGCTGATCTCAAGCCTTGTAGAATGCATGGAGCATACCAGTCTCTGGTATTCCAGATACTGGAAACTTTATGAGCATATCGACTTGCGTCGTATCATCGGCTTCACGTACGTGAAATCCCTGTCACGCCTATGTGTATGTCTGATTGAACTATCCAGGCGGGACAGTCAAATTAAACTCTTCCGATCCATTGGATCCTCCACTGATCGATCCAGCCTATCTCACAAGTGAATTTGACGTTTTCGCTATGGTGGAAGCAGTGAAGAGCGCTAAACGATTCTTGTCCGCGCCAACGTGGGAGGGTTATATCCTGGAGGCATATGGAGGATTGGTTAACGCGACAACGGACGAAGCTTTAGAGGAGTATGTGCGCGAAAACGTTGGGACGGCTGCTCACCCTGTTGGCACTGCTAGTATGTCCCCGAGGTTTGCGAATTATGGTGTTGTGGATCCAGATTTGGTCGTGAAGGGTGTATCTGGGTTGCGCGTTGTTGACGCGTCTATTTTTGTGGGTTGTCCGAATTCGTTCTTTTTAGCTTTTTAGCTGATGCTGAGGTTGCGCTGCAGCCCTTTGTGCCGGCTGGTCATACTCAAGTTCCGACGTATATCATGGCGGAACGCGCGGCAGATCTCATCAGGCGAAGTGGTTGGAAACACTAGTTGATGAATAGTGAGTGACACCAGGCTGATTGGACTTCGAGTTGGACTTGATCTGGACCAAGTAACTTGCCAAGTTTGTGCCTGTATATTATTATGGTCTGTTCTTGCAAAGAATTATCGCTCTTCACAATGAGCACTTTATGTTAAACTGCTTTTATACGAATGATGAGGAACAGTGATTTCTAACACGCAACCAACGTTCTTGGAAGGATATTGAGTTTTAAATAGGGAAGCTCGTATCCCTCTGGAATCTCGCGAGAGAAATAAAGGTTTTTCTCTCATCCACCCCCCTTTCAGGTTCGGAAGCAAGTTAGGCAGCAGTACTATCGGTAGATTACCATCCTTTGTTCAGCCGACAAAAGAAATATTCATAAGCATCCTGATTCTCTACAATTTCGCCACTATATAAAGGCTCATGTAGCTTGAGTTCTTACTTACAAGTGACCATGAACGCAACGTAGTCCCTCATTTCTCAACGTCACCTCCCTCTGCAAGGCTTTCAAAGAAGCGAATGGAATGGACAGAGCCATGCGTCCCGGCTCGGGTACGTGATCCCTCGTGATCGTAACCACGTACAGGAAATATGCGCGAACCTGTTCTTGAATCCCAGTGCGGGTCGTGAGTATGGGAAATTGCCTATAAAGTTGATCACGTACGTACTTCATCTTGACATCCATACCCCCGAACTCTGCGTTCACATATACGATGTCGGCGCTGTCAAGCACCTCACAGTTGCCTACGGGCTCGCCTGCTGAGATGGACGGCAATTCATGCAATGAAACCAACAAACCTTTCCCTGGCGAGCCTTCGTGGATCCGAAGATTACGGCCAATTGTTCCCAGAATTCGATTACTCAATCCACATGAACGCGAGGGAGTTTCCAGGGCGCGCAACCAGATGCGAAGAAAGCTATCTCCATCATGGCCAAGGAGGCTGCCAACGTCACACTCTCTATCCTGGCTGCCACTTTCGGGCCGGACTTGGCCCAGCGAAAGGGGCTGTGTATGCATGTAGTCGGGGCTAAGTACAGGGAACTATCTCGTACGAGGATGATGGAGAGCTCTTGCATTTATTCCCACGCTTGCAGCATCTTGACTGCCCATTTGGGTGATCATCGTTTCATCACGCGAACTAGTGCTTAGCGTAGGAAGCAGTGCCAGTGCTGCGGATCGGATACGGATCAAGTTTGGTTATTAATGGCGGCTATGTGAGTCGTCACTACGCGACAGTCAAGTGGACCACCATGGCCTCTGATTCTGCTCGGAATCATGATGAACTTTGCTGGCAGATGAAACTGTCCATCATCAGAAGATGCTTCGGGGTATCATTCGACAGAGAAGATCTGTTCGACATTAGCGAGTGCAAGTCCAGAGGAATATAGAGTATACATTCCGAATGTTCTCGAACCGGGAAAGGAGGCCGGTTGAGATGTACTGTGTAGCCAAAGTGTTCCAGCTAATCCAAGGAGAGAACTAGAAGCAAGCCTATTGATCCATTCCACTGACATAGAAACGAACATGTTCAATCAACGTCGGTTGTACTTTTATATGCACTATTAATTGAGCTAGTTTCTCGATTTGTATCTAGGATGTATGAACGAAAAAAAATAGGCCTTGCTTGATCGCGTAATTTTTTCGGTGATGGAATGCTTGATGACTCAAATTTACGCCGCCGGCCCGCAGATGACTCTGACCCTGACCCTGTGTTATCGCATATCCAAAATGAGCATAATGATATGGGGGCCCTAACTCTTGTACATCTGGCTCGCGGGAAGCAAAAATATGGGCGCTTAATACGAGGCGTAATGTTCGGTATCAAATTTCTCACTATGTTTCCCCTTTGAAACAGCCATTTTGATGCAGTTGACGGCTGTTTCCTGAGCGCTGATATATATTTGGACTGTAGCGACGATAAGGCCATCGAAGTTACCTGCGTCAAAAAAAACTAGAGATGGGCATCAAGCTCTAGCACTAAGGAAAGGAAACGTACTGATTTACCCCCTCAACCAAATATATAGACAATCATACAGTTGGATGGTTTCCCACGTAATCGAGGGGAAAAATACAAAGTCCGCTGGAGGACACCTTGGCAATCTACCACCATCATCCTGCCATTGTTCCATGTCTTCCCACTATTCCCGCCTCCCAAATCCCTCTGTAGACGCTCAGCGCGAGCTCGAAGATGCTTTCAAATCCGAAAACGAAGACGATGGGCTTAGTCACTCGGAACGGATTCCCCTAAATAGTAGCAATAGCAATTCCGTCCCCGGTGCCTACGACTTTGAAAGAGACTATGACTACCCACCACCAGGCTCACCACCGAGCCCGTCAGCGTTTGCGCTGCCCAACAATATTGGCAACACGAATGGCCAGATACCAGTTTCCCCAGTAGAAACTCGTTCTCCACCAAGACCTTCATTTTTTCGACGGGTAGTAGGTGCCGTGCTAACCTACGCACTACGTTCGTGTCCCTACACAATCAGCACCTTCATTCAGAGGCGGTGGTACGGAGAATGATGGCGTTTTCCGCGAATGTGATGGCGAAACCTGGAAGGCAGCGGGTGGTCCGCGCACACGATGGAAACGTGCATATGGTCCCTGAAGATATTCAAAAGGAACCTCCGCCAGTGCGTTTCCTTCTTTCCCCGCTCGCAGTTTCCCTTTCATTGACCTCTCTAAAAGTCGTACAATGATGCCCAAGCTGATGCCGTCCCACCCTACTGGGAAACTACCGTTCACGCACCAGCGGGGCCCGAATCAGGTTCTAGTATGATCATAGACGACCTTCCCTCGGGCTCTGTCTGGATGTTCTTCGTCAACATATTCATTTCGTTCTTCTTCCAAATTATCGGGTTCATTCTTACGCATTTGCTGCATACTTCTCATGCTGCAAAGTTCGGGGTCCCGGGTTGGTTTGGGCCTTACGCTCATTCAGTACGGCTTTTATTATCGTTCGATAGAATCGGATGACACGACGGGGGATGATGATGCGATAACCTGGCCTCCTCTCCCTGTTGAGACGCCGGATAATACGGATGCTTCAACGGCTGTAACAAATCCTGATGATGTCCAAGTTATATCCGGCCTGTCAATGAGAGATTGGATTTCCTTTATACTCATGACTGCTGGTAAGTGTGTCCTCATCTAATCCTCATAAACGGCTACCTAGACCTGCAAAACAGGCTGGTTCCTTGTATTATCATCAATTGTGGGTTTCTGGCGAGTTAAACGCTGGGAAACTTCCATCCGTTCTACCACCACCCCTGAGCGCCCTCAAGTGACCACCCGTGAGGAAGTCGACCGCGATATCGCAGTTCGTCGGAATCTAGAGTCTGTGTTTGGGGTGGCGTTTGACGATAGTGATTCCATGCACCGGCCCAATCCTCGGATGGTCCATACGGATGAGAACGGTCATGTTATCGTGATTCCTGCAGCGGAGACGCTGGAAGAAGCCAGGCTAGCGAGGGATCTAAGGGCTGCAGGTTTACTGTAGCGTTTCACTGACATTCATGTGAAACTGATGCCTTGATATTTATGGAAGATATTTACCATTCATATTTAGTTCGCTTCATCCCGTCCCTTCACCTTTTTTTAATATTGGTTTCTAGGCTAGATCAGGTCTGTTGAGATGGTTGGATGGTAGAATAACGTTAAATAAATAACCGCTGCGCAGACAGCATGTACCTTTACTTATTTAACTTGAACAACTACACTGGAACCCAAGCATGTTCTTATCTCCTAGACCACAGTACCTTCGTTCTTCCCGTTCTTCGGCACTGAGCCCCTCGTCCGATCGCGAGTCATCTTCTGCGCCCCAAGGGTCAAAGGGACTGCATGCCATCTAAGAGCAAAGTGAGCATGAAGCGAAACCAATAGATTCTGACGTCTACCGCACCTGCAAAACCTTCGCCATCACTCTCTTTTCCCGTATCAGGGTCCTTCTCCACCTTTGCAATAACCTCCTCCAGCACCCACTGCCTCAGAACGAACCTCGGATTTGCCTTCCTCATCTCTTCCAGCCTCTCTGTCCGACTGGACCACTCATCCTTCTCACTCTCAACCCGAGCTTCAAATGTCCCCACCCACTCCACCCACTCCTTCCTGAATCTATCATCCTTATTCGCGCCTAGCAGCTCATCAACAACAGCACCCTTACTCAGTGTCCTGAACGTCCCGTGAAAATCAAGAGCCTGGTCCTCCATAATCCTGAGCAGCGGTCGAATGATCGTGCTCTCGTCGGACTCGTCCTGCTTGCGGAGCCCTAGACGTCGACGCATGAGCCGGACATATTCTTCAGATATGACAGCCTGCGAAATGCGCTCCAGGTCTTCTTTCACGGCATCAATGCCTTGGTCTTTCCATGCAGCGATTTGATCTTTCGACACTTCGGACCAGCCTGGAGACACCGCCTTGGGAGGACTTGAGGACTGTTCGGCGCCGATTAGTGGTGCAAGCGCGTTCAAGAGGGCACGGAGAGCGTAGATGCTACGGGTTATGAGGGGAGGTATAAACGAGGCAAAAAGGTATGCTTACATCATGTCGGGTTGGCTCTGTTCGATGCGAGATGAGTGTATTCATCTCAATAGATGTACAGAAGGGAACCTACTTTGTAGGAATAACGACCTTCGCTGTCCGAATGGTTGCAGATGTGGAATGGGTCAAAAATGTCCATGAAAGCATATGGACCTAACGTAAAGTCAGAAGAAAGGCGGCTTCATCTCTGAGGAGAACATTACCATAGTCGATAGACAACCCCAAAACTGAAACGCTAGAATGGAGTTAATCACACTTGAACTGGAAAACAGCAACAACATACTTGTCCGTATTGATAACCCCATGCATAAACCCATAAGCCTGCCATGCGGCTACCATCTTCGCATTTCGTTCAGCGACATCAAGAACCAACTTCTTCCCCCAAGCTTCCCCATCTTCCAACTCAAGCTTCAAGACGTTCTTACTAACCCACTCTCCAAGAATCCTCAGCGCTTCATAGTTCGGCAGTTGCTGTCCTCCGCCGAAAAACATGATATTCTGCGGTCCGTTCAGCGCCTCGAACGATCCAACGCGGAGGAATGAAGGGGCCATGCGTGTTAGGATACATGCAGACTCCTTTCGTTCCCGATAGACCGGCACATCGGGAAGAGAAATAAGTGAAAGGGATCGAGACGTAGGAATGGAAAGGGCTTGCATTGCCTCGGAGCAGAGGAATTCGCGAATGGATGAACGCACGACAGCAAGACCATCTGCGCTACGGGAGTACGGAGTACGTCCGGCACCCTTCAATTGGAGCTCATACGTGAGCGATGGGTCGTCAGGGTGTTGGGATACCACTGTTGAGCGAATATTATTAGTTTGTGTAGAGTCGGATGGCAATGGAGAAACATACAGATAGTCACCGCACGTCCGTCACCCAGTTGACCGGCCCAAGTGCCAAACTGATGACCACTATAGCGAAGTGACCAAGGAGCAAAATCGTCCGACATGAGAACCGCATGTCCTCCCAAAATCTCTACAAGATCTTTTCTTGCTGATACATCCGAGTCAGACGCAGCGGACTTCGACTGCAAGTCTTTATCCTCTGTACTGTTGCTGTCCGCCAAAGCAGGCTTACCCAGAAGAGCAAATGCATCCCCGACATCTAGCTGGGGAATACAGTCCCTTACGCCAGTCTCCGAGAGGCCAATAAGTGTTCTAGTCTGGTCCCTGTGCTGGGGGATGTACTTCTTCAAAACGGTATTGTTCTGTGACCGAAACTCCTGAATAGCTTCTCTACGGGAGAGCCATTGTTCGATAAGAGCAGCCTTGTCAGTGATGGTATCGGATGCATCCGGTTCAATATCATATGGAAATGATAGGGGAAACGGGGAGACGTAGGAAAGTGGGATTGATTGTCAACTAGTCTGGCCCGGCGCTGAATACTGGGTGACTCCTTGAGGACTTTACGAAAAGCAGTTGGCGTGGAAGACTTGGGGTCCGCCGTCAAGTTGTGGTTCAGGAGCTGCGCGGCTGGTGGTATAGAGAATGACGAAAGTGGAATCTTTGAAATCATGGCGGGTAATAGCGACTTCAGTTGCATACAGAACTGGAATGAATTGGATTGCGTCAGGAGACTCGTACAGTAATGAGTTGCTCTTACCTAGCGGAGTACCCTCTAATTTCTACAGTTATCAAACATAAGATTATTTCAACGTTGGCGTTGTCTGTGATGGAGGTAGAGAAGGAAGGGACGACGTCATTGCTCAGGAGGTCACGGTGCTCTGACAAACGCCAATCATGACATAAACGTTCTCCAAAGATTAAATCAAGGCACAAGAGGTTGTTGCGAATTTACAGAAGTCCTTGGATAAATGTTTACTTCAGATCGTCTCGAGGAAGGAGGGTACCTATTCTAGGCGGCACATTCTCCCGACTTTTACGGTCGTTGTAGAGAGATGTGAATACCAGGCTCATCGTTCGCCCTGACCATTTGGGGATACTATTACGTCTTTGACAGCGCTGAAAACTATTCATCTGTAACTCAACTATATGGAATTGCAAGGAGGGAAGGGAATGATAATGATATGACATTACGGAAAAGTAGTCATAAAAAATATCTGCAGAAATCTAACCGGTTCATTTCTAGATGAATTAGAAGAGCGCTGTGAATGACTTCAAGTTGTGAACGAGAGAGACTAGCTCTTCTGATGTGGACGGTGGGGGAAGGGGGAAGGGGGAATTAAAGAAGATTCTATTTAGTCATTTCGGGTATCAGTCCAAGGGAGGATAATGAAGAAGAGATTGACCCTAATCCGCGGTGAGCACTGCGAGACGAGCACAAACCTCCAGGATTAGAGGATCGTCTTCCGACGCGTCCCAAATTATCTTGGGGTAGCAATGATAGGAATTTAGCGGCACTGGTTTTTAAAGTTCAAGTGAGGCGGCGATGGCCTTATGTAGCAATGGTCCGTGCGTTGCATCACCCATATAAAAGGCAGGATCCGACATCCGAACAACTCATACTTACCTTGATGGCACAAGCCCCTTCACGTAACCGGGTTTGTGGGCCGTAGAGATCCTTCATAGCACGGCGACCCTGTCCCCAGAGGGTGTCTGCGGCTTGTATAGGCTCAGGCTTATGCACCGTCTAAATATTTTCCTGTCCCACTTGGCCACTCTGGCTGGGTGGGCCTCCTTTTTTTCTTTGCTGTTTATGAACTAGGACTTCCATTTGGCAGTCTTTGAGTTGCAGCAAACAAATGGGAGTTGGATTGCGACCTTGTCTCGATTTTATTTCAATCTTGTAACCTTCAAAGTTTAGAAAGCTGTAAATAGGTAGTGCTATAAGTTTGGTTAGAGAACGGGAGAACTGTGCTCTTCAGTTCTGGCATGCTTGGGTATCATCCCTCTTGATTGCAAATGCGGGTTGAATAAGCATCCTGGGGTTGACATATTACATGTAGCGTCGGTTTGGCGACCAATCAGAGTTTTCACAGACTGTTATTTCAATGCTATATTGTATCTATACCTAGTACTACTTGCTACAGAAATTTTATGGATAACGAGATGGTATAAACAAAGATGCAGGTGATGTCATAACTAAATGAATGAAACGAGTAGCGTAGATAATTTACCGTCCCAAATGAAAGAGGTGTAAGGATAAGGATAGTCTAATACTAATGCAACAGAGATGCGCACCCATGTCGCTCAATTCCAAAAAGGATTTCGCGAACCCCCAGTATAATTTGGCTTCAGCCTATCATTTTGGGGATCTGCACGGATGGCATGGGCATACGCCTGTGCATCAGATCGCGCAGGTGGGGGCAGTAAGTCACGATCGCGAGAGTTTAGCGAGTTGCTAAACGTGCTCGCCGAAAACCTCGCCATGTGGTCCTTCTTCACAGGCTGCCGGACTTCTGGCGTTTGTCTGGGCATACCGGTGACTTGTGAGTATATTGAAGGTCCAGAGAGCCGACTTGAGTTGTCTGGCGGACGATGCCCAGCCCTCGGTGGATTACGGCTGCGCACAGCTGATGAAGACGTTTGCCGAGAGTTGTCGTACGTGGGATGTGCGTAGGATCCGATGAGCTTGTTAATCTCGTCATGATGTCGTGCCTCTTCAGCGTCACGCAACTGAACAAGTTTGATCTCGTCTGGGTCAGAGCGCTGGGTTCGATGACTACGCCGGTGACCGAACGCTCTCTCCCCCAAACTTGACGAGTCGCCACCGCCAGTTCGAGCTACGGTCCAGCTTTTTCGCAGACGCAAACAAAGCAATTTGTTTAGCTCGTTGTTTGCGGGCCCGTCGGCGCCAACAATAGACGACGACTAGGAATATGAATGCACATCCCAATGCCATGAGCAGGATCTGCCACCATGTCAGCTTGTTTGTGGTGGTGCTCACGACGGTAGGATCTGAAAGCCCAGTGATGGAGGGCAACGGACTACCAGAACTACTAGTCGACGAAGCTACGAGCACAAGGTCTGACAGGCAGACTCCTAGTCCAGAAATGATACTTGTCGAACTAGTACAGTTTGCATTTGCGCAGGTACCTGATCTTAGGTACTGACCGGAGCTGGAACATGACAAACATTCATTTTCATTGGGGCCAGAGCATGTGGAGCAGGTCGAATGGCATGATATGCATGACGAAGAAGTGCTGTCGAAGTACTGGGACTTGCTGCAAGTAGGGAGACATCGTCCGTTGTTAAGAACAGGACGGTTGGAAGGGCAGGAGGAACACTGGTTGAACGACGATCCCGAACAAGTGGCGCAGTCGGGATGGCAGGTGAGGCACGAGCCAGAGGACGAAAAAGTGCCAGACGGACAGGAGCTAACACAGTCGCCACTGGAGGCGAGTTGGTTGTTAGGGCAAGTCAGGCAAAACGTCGACGATCCCGAACAGGTAGAACAGGATGAATCACAGCCTGTCAAAGCGTTAATGAATTGCACCGTGGAGAAGATAAATGATTGACTTACTAGTACAGGTAACATTGTCCTTAGGAGACACGAAGGTTCCAGTAGGACAGTTGTCGATACACTGCCCGTTAGAAAGAAAAGAGCCAGGAATGCAGCCAGTGCATTTCAGCTCATCAATCGTAGAAGCGACGCTGAAGTTCTGAATTTCACATGAAGTACATTTGGCGCCACAGGCTATTGGTTTTATCAGCATCAATGAAACGATTTAGAAGTAGTACATAAACTGACCATCACAAACATGCTTGTTGTTATCCGCGATGAGGCTCGTGCCTTCACAAACCCCGGTGGAAGAAGCAGAAACACAACTGCCATTGAACGTGTAAGAACCAGAGGCGCAAAGTGTACAATCGTTCGATGTCGCGCCAGTACACGTCTGACAAGCAGACGAACATGGGGTACAGCTCGTCCCGCTGCTGAAACTGCCGTCAGGACACACAGTGCCCGACGATGTCGTCGATTGAGGGGCGTCGCACTTGGTTTTATCGTTCGCATCCTGGGTAAAACCAGTTTTGCATGTAATACAGGTACCCGTCGAATCTGCGCACGAAGAACAACCCAACTCGCAGACTAGGCTTGGAGTCAGGACTTGAATGAACAACAAAAGATAATCAATGCATACGTTTGCAATCACCCGTGGATGTAAGGAAGAATCCGGATGCGCATTTTGCACACGCAGTCCCATTACTGGCCGTCGTGAAGCCCTCGGTACAGGTGCATACGCCATTAGACCCACATTCACCGTTGATACAGTTGCATGTCGATGGAGCATTAGACACTTGTGTGACTAAACACCTCCCGGTCCCCGAAATCCCCTCATCACACTTCGTACAATTAGACGGACAAGCCTGGCAATTGGGACCAAAAAAGCCCGATGCGCAAGATTCACATGACTCCCCCGAAAACCCTGTTGGACAAGTACAGTTTCCCGCAGCAGAGCACACACCCGAACTCGAACAACTTGGAGAACATGCAGATGACTGAAGGTCGGCGAGGGCAAGTGAGCCAGACAGCGGCAATTGCCCAAAGTCTGGCACGGAATCCCAGAACACCACACGATGGTCCCCGACATTAATTGCCGCCCATACACTGGACGATAGTGAGAGCGACGCTGCGGACAAAGACGTCGTTGAATTGGACGCAGGAGTTGACGGGAGAGCGGTGAAACCCGCGGAGCCGGAATAGAGGGATTGAGAATAAATGGCTATTCCGGACGAGAGCGCCACATTCAAAGGGAGACTAAGGGATTTAGAGGAGTTTTCAAAACCTGGTGAAGGAGAAAGAGATGCGGATTTAGACGTGAGCATGTCGTGTAAAAGCTGTGGGTTCGTCGTCGCCGAATATTGGCCAGGTAGGAGTAGGAGACTTGTCGATTCTCCGTCCGCAGACAAATTGACGCCAACTGGACGAGAATTAGTGGCAGAAAAAGCAGTAGAATCGTTGTGACGCACGAGTAGTGTTGGAAGTGCCCTGCAAACATTGCCCCGCAATACAAACTACAGAAGAGTTGGATGCCGCGACTAGAGAAAATTTTCAGATATCAGAGCGACCAAGAAAGACGACCTACTCACCCACAGACGCGGCAGAAAAAATAAATAGAAAAATGGGAAGAGCCAGCATGGCTTCAGCCAAATGAAGGTGGTGGTGGATGCAGGAGCAGAAGAAATGATGACGACACGACGGATCCCAAGAAAGCGCAGGGTCCGGTGTCGGGCCTTGTTGTCTTGGTTCTGATGGTCATTGTTCTCCTCCTTGTCGCCGTTGCTGAGAACAATAACGTCGAAAAAGAATAACGAATTTGAAAAGGTTTTATTGTATTATATTTGGCTACCAAATGGACGGCACCGCCGGCACCCAGCGCCGCTCTCCGCAGTCAGCAGCTTCTCATTTGCTTTCCAACGTGCTTCATTTTTCGTCGATATGGTACAGTCTAGAAATGTTTTTTTGGCTTCAAACTATCTTTGACTTCTCGGTCCATGCAACCCCCAACCTTGCATGATGAAAAATATCCTGCAGAACATGAGACTTGACCATGAATTGAATCAACATCAACCTACCACTTCAACCTATCAGGCCTAAACAGATAGAATGTTCGGATCTAGATTGCTACAATGAGAAGTAATATCAATTTCTACTTTGACTCCAATTTCAAACTCACTCAATTCTACATGGGTGAAAAAACCAAGCCTTCCGCCACGCACGCCGCTCTTAATGTATCTCGCGGCATCTACCCGGAGCTTCCAGTCGATTTAATCACTCGAGGATTATCCCAGTGATAGGGAGTACGCGAAAGCAGTTGTGAGTTTACTGTTTGTGGTTCGTCTGTTGACGTTTCAATAATGCTTTTCAGGCCAGCGTGATTCAAGCCAAAATGTCGGAGCTCATGCCCAACTTCAACCATGTTCTGGGAAAGGAACGCAAAGACACTAACTTTTACCTCTGACAATGTCACCGACGCTTTCGTCTACAACCCCAACGTCGACACGCAAACTAGTCACATTCAATAGGATAAAGCAGATTTCTAGTTGGAGTTCAACAAGACTTCCTCTCTTTTAGGGTTCAAGGATGACAGCCCTGATGAATGGGTGGTGCAGACAGAGACTTCAAGTGCTTATCTGGAACGACTTGCTGACTGCGCTGCTCAGACACTGAACACACAACATGGCCAGTACCTGTTTCCGTTTAGTCTCGGACCGGGCGGCGTCCGCTTCTTCAAATGGGAGAGATCTTACACCGTCGTATCGTGTGCCTTCAATCTCTCAACAGAAGGCAGATACCTCGTCGGGTTTTCGTACCGGTTTTCTACTCTGACAGATAGCGGTCAAGGCATCGACGAGACAGCAAAACCGGCCGCGATGGAGAAACGTCTCTGGCAACGCCCTTCTTGAAGCCCTGGATGCATGGGAAGTACCGATGCGCATTTGTAAAGATTCGCGTGCCTGATGGTGACCGCGAAAGAGAGGTTAATGCTAGTCCCGCCATCGCTACGCCAAAGGGTATCCCGGGGTGAGCGGCTTTGGGGCTTCCTGTATATGACATGAAGACTCAAAGTCTTGGGTCCATCAAGGATACCTGGCGGGATGCCAATCTGCCTCAACAATCTGAGATGTTGAAAACACTCAATGACGCTGGTGTTCGGAACGTCCCTACTTTTGTCTGTGGTGGCGTCGTTCCCGACTAGATAACTACCTCCCACAAGTATATCAACGAAGGCTGGAACCTAGGAGCATATCCACTGGTCTTTTGTATCCGTGAACACCAACGGATCCTAAAATAAGAGGTCGGGCAACCTCTAAGTTACTTCAAGTCCTCGGGGCAGCTTACTAGAATTGTATACGAAGCTTTTTGGGTGAATGATGGTGGTGTTGAAAGCTGATCTTCGCATTTATTGATCTAACTTTGACCTTAGCTCACGAAGGTGCCTTCACAATATGCAAAATTCTTCATCGCAATGTTAGCGGCGGGAACATCTTGATCGTATACGATGATAAGGCGCCAAAAGATAACCATGATGGTGGAGGTCGCGGTCTGTTGAACGACTGGGATATGGCAATACACACAGACGGCTTAGACAAAGCAGCGCCGCAAGCCAAGCCCACGCTTAGTGTTCACCTTTTACTAGAATTTTTATCCTTTCTCATCAATGCGAAGGGCACATGGCAATTTACGTCCATCGGCCTTGGAGACGGAACGAAGAAGCATCGACTTCAAGACGATTTCGAATCCTTCATATATGTGATGCTACGAAGGTTGCTCCGGCGCATGGTTGGGGACCTCTGGACGACCATTTTCGATTTGACCGTGGGCCTCTCACCCGTTGCATCAAGGCCATCCGCCGATGGCGCGAATACTTAATTCCATACACATTGGAAGAAGAGCCCGATTTGGTCCTCCAACAAGCCTCCATCGACCCCATCAAAACTAGTTTTCGGCGATCACAATGGCCTCAAGGCTTTTTTTTTTAGAAGGCAGATGAATGGATGGTCGTCAAATGACGGTGTAAAGGAACAGCTCACAACCGGAGTTTGTACCAAGCGACCCTGCCAGGACGATGTTCAGCCAGCGCAGAAGAGGCAGAAGTCCACACGTGCAGCTGCCACTTAGAGCGCGTTTCTACCTTCTTACGCGCCCCTCTTCGTACTGATAGGTGTGTAGAGTATTGCAGACTTAAAGTATCCAACCTGGTTCAGTTCAAGTGAAGTCTCAGGTTATTGACCGGCTGGTTGATCTATCGTCTCTATCTAAACTCTTCGGTAATTGAGAATGGAATGTCTCTGCTGAGTGAACATCTCCTATATCCTTTTATTTGATGCAGCGGCGCCTCACTCTGTCTGCCTTTCTTCGACCATGAGCACACTTCCTCCAGAACTTGTAGAACTAATTATCTACGATATACGGCACTCCAAAATGCCTTCATGGATGCGCCAATCCTTCGTGACGACTTGCCCACGGATTAACCGAACGTGGAAAAGCATCTGCACTTAGCGCTTATCACTTCTCGGGATATATACATCACCAACTTGGATATTTATACTACCTATGCGACGTAGACCGCTGCCGAAAGTCCATCATATACGATGACCTCCCCCGACTGACCCGTACCATCACTTGTTTCGCTGATCCCGCTAAGACATAGCAGCGAAAAGGCCTTTCAGCATTCTACATAATGACACTTCAGGGCGCTTTTCCCGCTCACTGAATTCATTTCCTTCGAGCTCAGGCGGATCGGCGGTATACTATTTACAGATGAACTAGAGGTGTATGGACTTCCCATTCACATTCGCTGCTGCCGGTACCTGTCTAAATGAGCACAAAAAAACGAGGACGTTCGGATGGACGTGTATGTTTCTATCACAGACTCGGATCATTTGTCACCTTATACCGCAGTAGTTGGTCTTCCACATTCTTTGCATTGCGCAACGGTTGTGTCCCTGCGAAACTGGTTTCCTCAGATTTACCGTATGATGGTTGTGCCAGGAGGGGCGCATTACATTTCCGTCAAGCCGTCTACGTATATCAGGCGAAGGGGGATATGAAAGCTATAAATCGACACTTGTGGATGGCTGCCAAGCTCGTCCACGGTTCGTGGATGTCCGTTCAAATGATTTGTCTAAGATAGGTTTCTCTAGGATTCAGGTGCCTTGCTAGCCCTTTCTATTACTGGAAATATCATCTGTCGCAGTGGCCTTTACCTGAATACAAGTTTGTACGAAGTCTCCGATTGGAGCATGTACAATCGGGTTTTCCATGAGTTTGGGTAATAACTTGATCTGGTACACGTCCCAGCTTGCATGTAGTAGGATCATCATGGCTAGGAAAAGTTACACTGTATGCATGGGGACAATGTCTCTTCTTTTCAATTTTGCAGCGACGTGATGAGTACTCCAGCAGAAGATCATTCTACCCTGTAATACTCGGACAGAGGTAAGGCGGCCGTTTGATCACCTGCGTTTGCTTCTCTTGTTTCAAATATCGACCGTTTGCACTATCTTTCTTGCACTGTCTTCCATGTTCAAAAGTCACTCGGAGGACTCAAGAATTCTGCACCAATTCGCAGCTCAGACAGACGAAAATTCAAGCAACGCGTCGTCACAGCCTTTTCAGTCTCGCCAGAAGATGGCGACCTGCTTGTTCCCGAAGGAATCTTGACTGCAAAATTTAGCACTCATCTGGATTTGCCTGGGGTTTGTTCATTATTGGTGGCATCTGCAGGTCTTTACATGTCCCTAGGTCGCTTACCTGTCGTCAGATGGCGATCCTCTATGGATAACATTGGGCAAGGGATCCGATGAACTCATTCCGACGTTATACACGCTGTGGAAGAAGCACCGGCTGTTGCCATTCATATGCACACCAGCCGCAGTCATCCCAATATTGGTCGGAGGCGCAGATTTGATGATCCGGGAGGTGTGTTATCGTGTCGTCTCCCTGCTGTTTCTATATCATTTTGAATGGTAGTGATGTATCACAGTTCATCGCTTGTCGAAGGACAGCTGGTCGCTGTATGTCAATACGAGCGACAAGACGATGTCCCCATGATGTCTGCCCCTCTAGCTGTTGGCCGAATGGCGGTGTCTAGTGATCAAACTAAAGGAGGGAGGCAAGGAGAAAGGCAAGGCTGCGCTTATCATTCATACATGGAAGATCACCTATGGGACATGGGATGCAAAGGAGATCCTGCGGAACCTACTCCCATCGGAATGTCGGATGCAGCTGTACCAGAGGAAGATGAAGAACAATCCCCCGAGCATGAGCCACAATACTGCGCCACCACCTTCAGAACCCGCCGCTGCAAGAAACGACATATACACGGGAAGAAAGTATCTGCCGCTTCTGGCACATGTCACTTTTGCAGGCCATCGAGGACAACTCTGAAAATCGCTACCAACTTCATCCTTTTCCTATACCAATAATGCAACTTCCATACGACTACATTCCTTCCATATCGTCCCGCCTTCCCAGCCACTGGTATACCTCCATCACGTGTCTGAACGGAGAGCCAAATCCCGAAGATGTCACCATCAAGGCCTCCGACACACAAATCGTTCACTGCGTTCTTAAGTGGCAGAGAAGGCCTCGCCTTCTGGCTACCAGGCTCCGAAAAAAGCACGCCTCAGCAAAACGAAGCCGTTCGTGACAAGTATCAATGGAAGACATCCTTCCGTACAACAACATAAACCTTTCGTAACTCTTAGAGACTTGGAGCTCAAGGTGACGAAAAAGACCCAGCGAGAAGAGGAGGAACGAGAGAGGGAAGCTCTTGCCCACCACGAACTGAGTGTCCGCGAACTATGGAAGCCTCATCTAGTCACCGCTGAACTATTCAAAGTCATGGGCGCGAGGTAAACTTGATATATTCAACGGTTGTCATACTAAACTAAAGCGTATTGCAGTACATCAGATCTCTACTCCATCCCGGAGATTCGAACATTGTTAAACAACTACATCACGTCGAAGGACATCGTAAACCAACATGATCGAGCATACATCAACCTCGACAATCTCCTCCGCTCATGTGTTGTGGCTAAAGCACCTTCGTCGAAGAAGGGCAAAGAACCAGAGCCTCCCCAGCAGTCTCACGACTTCATGAGACGAGACGACCTGTACAGGAAAGTGTTGGAACGGATGCAAAGCTGGCACGAGGTTCGTGCCGAAGGGAAAGATCCCGTCGTCAAGTAAGAACTCCATCGTTTGTTAAGCGTCTGCAACCGCTCATTTCTCCATTCAGAAAAGGAAAACTGGTACCGATTCA
>JAUDYN010000031.1:0-18822 GCA_030407005.1 Desarmillaria ectypa | reverse complement strand
GGGATGCTCAGGTAGGTACACTCAAAGGTATGACCCGAACAATGGGGAGGCGAGTGTAGAAATGCGCCCTTTATAGTGCCGCATACGGGCTTTATAATCCGAATATATCAAGCCAACAGTGCTCGCCCAGATCGAAGACGATAGGTTTCGAAGGCCGCTTCCTAACAGCAAGTGACTCGAGTCATGTTCATTCAGGCTCGGTTAGAACCAGCCTGAAGTAGGATTTCCAATCTGGAATACGGGTGCCTAAAAAGATGAGTTGAAAACCCGAGCAAGAACCCATTCGTGATAGCTCGTTTGTTTACGAGTCGCTGAAAGCAATGCTGACTGTTGTTTCATTACGCTTTGCCGCCCGCCTGATCAAAGTGGCGTCCGGGGCTTTCGAACTCTTAAAATTTGAAGAGGAAGAATCCACCGAGAAGGGCTTATAGATTGATGTGAAAGAAGTATCATGATCATAATCATAATCACAAGAACCCAGTTGAGCACAGCACAAGAGAGATACCGACGATTTGATTCTGGGTCCAGCAGCTTGGTGTCGAGACACTATTTATGGGTTGATTCAAGGGGTACCACCGACGAGGCGGCGCGACTATACTTCCGCCGTAAGACTGGGTGGTTCGACATAAAGCACTTGAAATCCAAGCAGTTCATAAAGCCAATGAACTTGCCACCAAGGCTAATGAAGCAAAGAAGAAAAAGTTTGATGATTGATTGTACACCGCCGACGCGGTTCCTGAAGAGGAGCGCTCTTGATGAATATGGAAGACAAGCCTGGCCAGATATAGGGCCAACAGAGGTCGGCTAGACGTACACTAAGTTTCCCAAGAAGGCGATGGAAATACCATGTATCTAGTATGAATCACAGTTCTTGATGTCGAGTTAGGCGTAGGGCGGTAGTGACCGGGTCTGACACACAGCCGATACAGGGTTGCTCTCCCGTTGGGCGGCTTGTCCCACGGGAGCCGCTTTACCTGATTCAGACAGCAACAGATGGCGTACGCAATTCAGGTTTTGGTGACTCACCTTTATATGCCACTGAAGATTTTAGAAGAGTAGTTGCGTAGAGATAATTAGTTAAGGGCATGAATTGTTGATTGTCGCAAGAAATGATGAATGGGGTACTATAACAACGACGTGCGACGAAAAACAGAAACCAAATTGATATGTATATATGTACAAGAGACCAATTTACAGTACAACCGTTGTGTAAATCGCCCCTCGACTACATGGCATACCTTCGAAGACCGATAAGCATCGAGAAAAAGAAAAACAAGAGCCAGACGTACTTCCTGGTCCACTCCCTAGCTGTTGCTTCGTAGCGAGTACGATCGGTCTTGTACAAGTGAGCAATATCGGGCACAAGGGGATCATCGGGATTAGGGTCAGTTAACATCGAACAAATCGAAAGTAAAACTGCGGCACATGAGCTCCAATTGCATACGGAAGTGATCAGCAACAAACCTTTCGAGATGGTCAATGCGGGTGACCACTGGTCTCGCAGAATGTCCAAACAAATGGACCCGTTCGGCAATTGATTGTTTGGGGTGGATAAAATCTTGGTCGTGAAGCTGACCTTGGCGGCTTGAAGGGGTAGCCGGTTGGGGAAGCTGATGGAGAGGGAAAGAAGAACCAAACCCATGCGTATGGTGAGAGTCGCGCCTGAGAACGATCGTGAGGATAGATGTGGCGGTGATAACAGAACAAGTTACGTACAGGTCACATGGATTGTTGCTTGCCATTGGAACATATGATCGCCAGTGGGGCCAGCACTGCAGGACGAGGGCGGGTCACGGCCGAGGTCGATCAATTCCTGAATGGCGACGAAACGAAGTATGAGTAACACCGCCCCTGAAACCGCATCGCAACGACTCCAGAGATGGTAAAACGACAGAAAGAAACAGCAGGGCTTACCTTGTTAATACGCTTGAGGGCCATTGCAGACGATACCAAGTGCGACGAAAGACTGAGATCGTAGTAAATCGCACAAGATCGCGACGACGACAATATGAGTAACGGCAAGGGCGATTTCAATGCGATGGGCGACGATGAGAGGCACGATGAGCTCAAAATACAGTTGGGAAAGGAAGGAAACGAACTTACGAGCTAAAAGGAAAAGTAGACTCCTGTGAGCTGGTGGTGGTGAGCGGATAAGGGCGAGTGGCAACCTTTGTAAGTAGCTGTTTAACCACGCGACATTCTGCTTATGTCATCGATTCAGATCGAGTCATTGAATCCGAGTTCACCGCGGTTGACTCTTTTAGTGTCCTTCGCTATCGACCAGGGCCTGGGCTGTCATTCTCAGCATTGTAGGTCAGCTTGCTGCCTTAACGGAGAATTCGAGAGGCGACCAGAGCACGCCTTTGCTTCTTAATTTTTGTTCCACGTAGAGGCCGGGGAATTCTCCGGAATGTTCTACCGGGGTCACTTCATAGTCACATCATTTCACAGCAGAGAAAAACCATTGTATTACATTCCTTCATAGCAATCGACAGTCAAGGTTCATTTGCAGCCATCCAGCATGCAAAACAACCAAAGCCGTCTCTACGATCCGGATAATAGCAACAGCAACGATATACATCCGACAACAAACCTGGGTAATCGGAACCGAAACCCTACGGTCAGAGTGACTGTATTGTTCTGGACAAACAGTTCATCTGGTTAAAAAAACCAATGAGTAATTGCATGCGCACCTTTCAAAATCTTGCACAAGGCACTTGGAGTGGTGCCTAACAAGTTTTTTTTAGAATAAATGCAGTTTGATGTCGAGAATATACATGAACTTCCTTGGATGCATGCCCAACATATCCAAATCAGTGCTTGAAGATCGTCAAAAAAAATAAGGCTTAGAGAGACGGAAACAAATCAAAAAGACACAAAAAAAAGTAAAAATAAAATGAAATAAAATAAAGACGCATCATAGCAAACCTTCATTATCATAGCTATCGACGTCGTCTTCGTCATCGCTAAGAATGAGAATCCCATTCCAAGAAGCTTCAGGCCATGAACTCTTTGTCGATTTCGGGGGAACGCTGAACGGTTTCGTTGACTTGTTTCGGTCATCCTCGGCCACCCTAAAATTGCAAAAACAACCAAAACAAATAAAACCTCAGCCAGCGCCAGATTTGCCCAGTGAAGCAACCCGGCGAAGGAAACGCAAACGCACCGGCTTGTCTCCCTGAGCAAACTCATGATGTCATCCTTCTCTTGTTTCGTACGTGCTAAACTTAGCTTCGCCATAAGAGTCCTACTTTCCGCTATTTGCTGTTCCAAACGACGCTGTTTTGCAGCAAGCTCTTGCTTGGCGGCAGTGGCCTGGGTCGTAGGCGGCTTGAGACCAACCATGGGAAATGGCGATGTCACTGCGAGTCGTTCGCGCGGCGTTTGAGAGTTTGTATAGTTTCAGTAATGAAAGAAACGGCAAGATCGTCAAGGGCACTGTCTGAGACAGGCGGTGCTACATCAGAGCTCTTGAGTACCGGAGATATCAGCGTTGTAGGCGGTGGTATAAGGGCTGCAGCTGGTTCCACAGATACGGGATCCTCTAATGGTCGAGGCGCAACAGGAGGCGTCGAAACGTCTACGGGAGGCGTGAGTGTCGGCTTCAACTTCTTTCTTTGACTTGCTAAAACTAATTGGCGCAGCTTCTCCTCCATTGCCATATTGTCGATAACCTGTTCTGTCGACAAAACTGGAGAAGGGGTTACTTGTGTAGGTGGTTGGGCGTCCATCTTCCCGGCACCGATAGAATTTCGTTCCCTTGCAATCCGTTCTTCCAGTTCCTTTTGTTTGACGGCCAGTGATCGGAAGACGAAAGAGGGTCCTTTTGGCGCATTTTCATGGCTCGTGGCTCTGAGGGAGGAGGAGTAGGTGATGTAGACGCAGCAGGCGATCCAAGGTTAGATACAGGTGTGGGCAAATTGTGGCTGGACTCCGGCAAATGAGTAATGATCGATGGGGCCGTTTGTGGGGTACGTGAGCGAATAGAGGTCGAAGATGTCACTGTAGCGGGAGGAATAGTGGTGGGGTCTTCATTAGATGCATGAGGAACTGAGCTACGTTCGTGACTCAACAGAGGAGATGGATTGTGATAACTAGATGGTGTTTCGACCTCCATATCTTCTGATTGGCTTGCAGACCGAGAAGATAGTGGAATGTAGAGGTGTGCCGAAGGCGGTCCCATGTCAATAGTGCTGACGGGGCTGACCGTAATCAGCGATGATCCGGGATCATCGCGGAAGGTGGAAACCTTGGCGGTATTGATAGGCGCCGGACGCCAATTCGGAGCGAGTTCGGATTGAGGAGGAAGAGGGATCTTTGGCTTAAAAACCTCGGTAACAGGACATTGAGGTATCGGCGGCAATGAAGGTGCTGATGGTAGAGGGTGACAAAGTGTGGGAGGGAATGGGGCAAATGCGGAAGGTGTCGGTGATATGACAGATGCAGGAGTATATGTTGCAGAACTTTGGACAGGAGGCTCAGCAGGAGGATGGGCCTGAGGAAGGCTAGCTTTTTCCAACGCAAGCTTTTCTTCCGCCTCTTTCACCGCCTTTTTCGCTCTCTTCCTCTCGCGACGGCTTTGGAGCTGAGCTTCCTTAGCAGCCTCTTTCTTTGCAGCCTCCTTCATAGCGGCGACGTCTTCAATTTCACCATCCTCTAATTCTTTCATCGTAAATTCCACCGCAGGTTCTGAGACAAGATACCACCATACTCGAATGAGATCTTCCCTAGCCGCCCCCTTGATAGTCGCACCAGATGGATTGGGTGGGCCCAGTCTGGGGCTCACCCATGCCTTCCGCGCAAGTTCGAATGAAGGAAACTCAACGACAGCATTCGCATTACTAGCCTCTACAGCGACGAAGACCGGTGAACAGTCAGACACGTTTTTGCACCAGGTTCGGATGTAATTGACATTCCTATGTATCTTCGGAATTTGCTCCATGACGAGTGTGCGCAACGGGTCTGGCTTGTAAGGGAAACGGACGGTTGAATCAGCATCCATGTGGGTGGTAGGTTTGACTCTAAAAGTGCGCCGTTTACCCTCGGGATCGCGGTCAGACTGCATGCCAATCATCGTGGTGGAGGGTTTCTTGGGTTTTTGACCACCGGGCTTCAAGGGTAGTCTCGGGGTTTCTGGAAGTGATGAAGATGCGGAAGAGAATGGGGGCGGAAGTGACGATGATGAAGGTGATGGCGGCGACGGTGGCTCTGCAGGGTCCTGCGCAGGTCTAGTGTGTACTCCTGACGGTGGTAAAATTTGAGGCCACTGGGAGATGTCTGAGTATATATTCCACGTCGGAGCGAATGATCCAGAAGGTTCTGCAATGCTTGCCATAGAATTGACCCAATTAGACGTAGAAACATTGAGAGATTGACCCATTGGAAAGCCTTGATAAGAGAAGGGTGGGTAGCCAAAAGGGTCCGGAGGCACAAAAAACTGGGGCGACATGTCGGCTGTAGGGGAAAGGGGCGGAAACGAGGACGGGAAAGCAGCTATGGCCTGTGCCATGAGCTGAGCCGACCCATCAAAGCGGGCCTTCTTCTCCGTATGCTCTTGCCGCCTTTTGGCTGTTCGTTGCTCTCTTTTTCGCTTTTTGGACTCGGATTGCTGCGCGCCATTGATATTTGTGGCTTTGCTCGGTCCAGCAACTGGTGTGGGCACCGCCTTGACTTTGTGTTTTTTCGCAGCGCGTCCTGTGCACAGACAGTCAGCACGGCGAATGGCATGATAGGGTAGATAAACGGCGTACCTTCCAGCTGTGAATTGCTGATGTAGTTATCAGCAGTCCGCAATTTCTCCTGGTGTGCGTTGACTTGATCTTGTACTAGGAGATCAGTGCCAGGTGCGCTTTGAAGGCTTTTATTGTCGCATTCATCATCCGAAATGAATATTGGCGAGCTACGGGAACCTGCACCACGGAGCATAGTGGACGTCGATTAACGGCGACGTGAGAAATAATGGAACCTTGAATTTCCTGTGTTTGGGTCTGAGTATATTTACGTAATCATCGTTACTGTCAGTGATTTGGATTTTTTGGGCAGCTGTACATAATTAACTATGCATTCGCGAGCTTGACGTTGAGAGACCAATAAGAGATGTTTACAATATGCCAATCATCCCCCTCCTCCTACGTCTTCGTAGGAAGATAACCAATAATTTCTGAAGCTGCGAGATAACCAATGATGGCATAAAAGGGAAAAATGCGTATAGGTTTCATCAGGAGGTCAGCTTCCTAAGGCAATATCCCACCCCACGTTGTACGCTCTGTGCTTTCCTCAATGAAAACGAAATAAAAGGAAACAATAACACTCACTCGATCTTCCCACGACATTCAGGATGCCTTTGCTAGACAACAAGGGCATGTCTCGTCTCAATGTGAAATGGTCAATTGAATCAGAGGAATCTTCGTCTCGATTCATGCAATGACAGCCAGCGGCAGAACAATGGGTCGACGAAGGATGAATCGCAATCATGACAAGAGATAGCAGGGGCAAGTTCTGAGCTTCAATGAAGACATCGACACGACTTAATGTCCCTCCCTTGAACAAATCAACCACCGCACGGCTTTCCGGGCAGATCTCTATGGTTATATCCCGAACGGAGGGACCCATCAATGGGCATGGCACATCGTTGTCAAATTCGCCACAAATGAGACGAACAGACCTTAAGTTTGCAAGTACGCTGAGGTCAAGGGAGGGATCAATGGACTCGGCTGAAGAAGTATTTGTTGTCAGCACTGTTTCTGAGAATAGAGAATGATTTGACCTGGAATTGAGTAATCAATGACTACTTCTTCAAGGTAAGGTGCCGGAATCGCCAATGCTGTCCTGACAACAAGAAGGTCGTCAAGACTCGTTATGACGGCCACAAATTTCTTCCATCGCAGTTCCGAACAGGAATTATTCTTTGAAAGCCAGTCTTCAAAGTAGATGAAAGAGTTAAAGCCCCCGACCTCCAGAGACTCCAATGATGCAAGATCCCACGCAACGTTTTGTTGCTGAAAGCTTGACCATAGTATGGAAAGACTTTTGAGCGACGGCCATTTCTCTGACGTTGAAAAAATATCAGCTTCAGGAATAGCTTCTACGCCATCAAGGCATAGTTCTACAATGCCGACGGAAAGAGCGTCATTGAAAATGGTCTTAGTAAGAGGCTCGTCTTTGCAGCCTCCGAAATCTATGGAGTCGAAACCCGCTGATAGAACATATCGTTTCAAGGATGTGAGGGATTTTAAGACAGCGACAAAACCCGTCGTGTCAACTATCGGGCGTTGACAGTAGGTGATGTCGAAATATACTTCCAATGTAGTGACGAGATGAGCGATGTGAGGTGATACGGAGATCATAATGTGGAATCTCTCGAAGGTATGACCAGATAGCTTCCAAGGCGTAGCATCGCGAGCCGGAGAATTCGACAAGATAAGTTTAATTCGAGAAAAAAGATGCAATTGACTCGACGCGACAAAGGCGCGAGAGACAAGTGTGCATGCTCGTAATGCCTTATTGTCGTCGTGATTGCAGTCAATGATCGCGTCTATCAGCTCTTGGGGAATAACCATGGTTTCTTGTACTGTGAGAAGACTGAGCCAGCAGACACTTTGATAGCATTGTTACTGACCCTTGCAGTTTATTTTGACGAAGGTCTTTGAGTAGTGGGTTCGCTGAACGATGTGGCACGGCACAGAATGAAGATCGGCTTTTGCCGACTCTTGCCCACGAGTCCGAACATCGTTACTAGCATTTCGTCAAAAAGAATTGATATAATCTACAAGACTAGTAATGCAAGTTACAAACTATTCTGGGTTAATAAGACTCTTTAGTGGGACCGGAAGATATGGATTCGGGCTAATCTGAGGTAATGGTGGACCCTGCTGGAGTACGAATGGTTCCGATTCTGTAGCCACCTTCAGTTCACCGTTTCCATATACATCCTTGGCCTTAGGTGCCTCAAATGGATGTGCCTCTGTATTGAAAACGTCTGCACAAGGCCATGAGATTCGTAGCAGTACTCAATGAACAGAAAGAATGAGCCTACATTCGTCGAGACTGATATGGTTCGGGTCGTCGAAAGTCAAATATCTACCAGAAGGTCGAATAAGACTCTCAGAACGCTAGAGAAGCATGACGCTTACAAGTATTTGAGCACTTCTGCGAACCAAAAGCTTTCCATGTCATCTATCTTTGTAGAATTTTTGTTATTGACATCATCTATGCCTGTGAACGCAACTGTAGCCGGAAGGAAAGTCTTAAAGCTTTCGATAGCACTCGCTGCGCGGTCCAGGTACTTGGTATCACCAGTGACACGCCAGGCATAGAAATTTGATTCTAAGACCTCTGGTCTTAGAATGTAATCCGAGCCTGTGATGTAGAATCCATGTTGTTGGTAGAAAGATAACTGATCTGCGCTGACGGTGGATCCGCCAGTGAAATTGCCATCCCTTGAGATATAAGCAAATGTTTCAGGGCCGATACCAGTCCTGGGAAAGGTCAGACGAAGGTTACTAGCAAGTAGTATGGAAATCGACTTACGCAGTACTGGCGTATGTGTTCCAGCATGCGTCGACGAGCTGCAATGCGATATCAACGATGGTTTGGTTGTTCAATAGTTTGCCACCTATTCATTGACCAATTCAATTGTAGTGTTCGGACACAGACGTAAGTAGAACAAACAAACCAAACAGCCAATTGCCACCATGAAAGCATTCCAGGTGAGAGCCAACATGACGAATAGTCCGCGAAGAGTCGAAATCAGCCAAATAAACATGGTTTCCGACAGTTGATGTCTACATTACGCAACCTTGAATGAGAAGACTGGCGATAGACGTGGAGTGACACACCTTGAGGAGATATTGAATCGATGAAGAGACAGCGGTGAACCACGTCTCAACGAAAAGTGGGTCGTCTGTATTAGATAGTCGAGCATGCTTTATCAAGTATTCAAAGTAACTGTCGGATCCGCCGCCCCATGTCTATTAATATATTATGGTAGCTTGAACTGCAACCACAAGGCGGTGGGAAACTTACGATGTAACCCCCTACGAATCTGCCAGTCGTAGGATCAATGCCTTGAGCGGCTAAACCTGGTCGAACTCAAGTTTATATACAAAACAGAAAACTTATGACGAGGCAAAGTACCTGGAAGAGGAGCTGGCTGGAAATCGATAATGAGTAGCGGCTAAATTTTAATGGTGGGAACCTACAAGATTTGCGATATGGCGGACGGCACCCTCAGTCAATTGAGTGTATGTATTATTTCCGGTGTATTTGGTCAACGTCTCCCATTCCAGGACCAACTACAACGGCTGTCAGCAAGTTCAAAAGGTAGCGTGCTTCCAAACCTTACCGTCCCAGCTTCGGCAATATTGGACTATGAATAACTCGGGGGTCAGCCGCATAGGCGCCGACTTATAAGGTGTACGTACAGTAGATATGACAGGCGAGTCATCTGAAAAATCAATGAAGCCATACGGTATAGTTTGGTTCTAATAATCAGTTCAGTTTGTGCGTAGCCGAAGATTTGTCGCGCTGACCTTGAGAAGCCATCCTACTGACATTTTATCTGCGACTTCTTTGGCCTTCGCAACTAGTATCGCATCCTTCTTACCGCCAAGTTCATATGCACTGAGAAGACCACCGACATATCGTATCGTCGTTTCAAATATGCTAACAGTATCGGGAGTCTGTGAACGGCTGAAATCGATGTTACTAGCAAAATCAACAGCCTCGGAGAACAAATCCTATGGGTTATTATTAGCTCCAAATGTAGTAGGATAACGACAGCACGAAGTCTCAGCGTACATCTAGACCCATGATTTTCTTCACAAGGACATGAATGAATTCCGTCATGGCTGATTTTGATTGTGAAAACCTACCATGGTGGACATTGCGTCGACAATCGATGCACCCCACCCATTGCGGCCATCTGAAAAGCTCTTGCTTACAGGCAATAGATCATCATGACCAAATGCGTATTTCCTGACGATGTTTCGTTAGATTCAAGAACATGGAATACAATGTTGGACGTCATACTTATAAGCCGCGTAACTCTCCTGGAAGATTTCCTTGACGGCGTCACGATGAATAGACGCGCCTTCGGGAAGCCTCAGATCTGCTCCTTGGACAGGGCCTGCGATAGTCGCGGTGCACAGTAGTATTGGGATTAGACACTTTGGGAGCCAGTGAGAGATCATCCTGGAGAGGGCTGGGAGTCAGTACGCTGCAAATCTTGATATTTAAGGGGACGTACTATTATAATGCGGACTCATAAGGCCTCTCCATCATGATGTGGCGGAGTTAAGGATAGTTTGCTACATGGACTGGAGTCGGCGATTCTGGTTGATGCCGATAAAATACACTGAAATTAAGATTGCATTTGGCATGTACGGATGGACAGCCAGGCACTTCAACAGAAGATATGCCGCGTGGTACGTAGACAGAAGAACAGCCCGCCCTTCGAAAGAAGAGATAAAAGGGAAGTTTTCTCATATGCGCATGGACCGCCGCCTCGTGATATATACCGGGAGTTTATTGGCCTGATTGCGACGATCTAGAAAACGAGGGGAAAGATAGGTAATGATGTGGCGGAAGAAAAAAATATAAAAAGCATGAAACCGATGAACTGCCGTGGTAAGAGTAGATTATTCCTCTTAGGATCTCTTCCGCGATTTGAACAGAAACTTTTCATCCAAGAAAAGAGATAGCTTTCAATGCACGGAGGCGATAATGTGAATATAGGCATATAATAGCTTATGGTTGCATCCGTATTGCCAGGGGGAGGGGGGGAAGTGTGAGGGAAATCATAGTGAGTGATGTGTGATCGTAAGCAAGTTTCTACGTGTTTTTGGAGGTTTTTGGACGCTAGCGTGAAAAAGAGTATGTGTGGCTGTGTCAATAGTGACAGAGTAACCGTCACACATGTCACGCAAAATCGCAGTCACGACGACGTACAGGGCCACGTCTTAATTTCAGAGTCCACCATACCGCGGTGTCCTTATTTCACTTCTCGTCGCCTCTTTCTTTATTTTCTCTGATAATTTGGCGGGAGTAGACGGTATCGAGCATGTCTGTTATGCTCACCAAGTTCGAGTCCAAAAGCAACCGCGTCAAAGGTACCAATTTCTCTCGCGAATACTATGCGGTAGCTCACTTTGAACAGGGCTTGCATTCCATCCTACGCAACCTCTTCTTGCGGCAGCGCTTCATAATGGGAGCGTACAGCTCTGGAATTACAGAATGGGGGTGCTGGTGGACAGATTCGAGGAGCATGAAGGCTCGTTGTTTTCTCCAGCATCGCTCTGCATGCTGATCCGTATACAGGACCTGTTCGAGGCGTCGATTTTCATCTAAGCCGAGCACTGTTGGTGACAGGAGGAGACGACTACAAAATCAAAGTCTGGGGTGCGCTGCCTTTTCCTTCAATATCCGTTCCACGGCCCTAATTGTCGCATATACAGACATACGGCCGCAAAACAGGCGATGTCTTTTCACTCTCCACGGACATCTTGACTATGTCCGAACGGTACAATTTCACCATGAAATGCCCTGGATTGTAAGTCTATGCATTTCACCTGCTATAGTGCCCAATATTTCTTCATCAGATCTCGACTTCCGACGACCAAACGATACGCATATGGAACAGTACATCTCGCAACTGCATCGCTGTTCTCACTGGTCATTCTCATTATGTCATGTCCGCGTTCTTCCACCCCAAAGATGACCTTGTCGTGTCCGCGTCCATGGATCAGACGGTGCGCGTCTGGGACATCTCTGGCCTTAGAAAGGGCTCTCCGAACACTGGCCCTGGGGGCTTCGAAACATTTGACACCTTTTCCACAGTGAAGTACGTTCTCGAAGGCCACGACCGTGGTGTCAACTACGCCGTTTTCCATCCCACGCTACCCTTAATTCTGTCAGCCGCAGACGACCGTACCATTAAAATATGGAGAATGAGTGAAACCAAGGCTTGGGAGGTCGATTCATGTCGCGGGCACTTCAACAACGTCTCGAGCGCTCTATTCCACCCCAAGTACGAACTCATCGTCTCGTGTGGTGAGGATAAGACCGTGCGTGTCTGGGACCTGGCCAAGAGGACGGCAATACAGACCTTCAGACGGGAACACGATCGATTCTGGGTCCTTGCCTCTCACCCAAACCTGAATTTGTTTGCAGCTGGACATGATAGCGGTCTCATCGTCTTCAAACTGGAACGTGAGCGTCCCGCATTTGCTGTGAATGGTGACACACTCTACTATATCCGTGACAAATATGTCCGCTCGTATGACTTCAATACTGGCTCGGATATTGGCCTCCTGAGCGTGCGGAAGTTCGGCAGCCCCTACGTCCCCCCGAGAACCTTGAGTTTTAATCCTTCAGAGAAGGCCGTCATAACGACAATATCATCGGACAATGGAATATTCGAGCTTACCACGCTACCTCAGCAGTCGCAGGCCGAGGTTAAAGACTCTAGTGTGGATGGCAAGAAGGGTTCTGGGCAAAGTGCAATCTTTGTCGCTCGCAACAGATTTGCAGTGTTAAACAAGGCGTCACAGGTATGTCTGTCTATACGAAGGACGCTTCGCGGCTTATGTTTGTATGCGAGATCATTGAAGTTCGGGATTTGTCGAACACCGTCGTGAAAACTGTCAAGCCACCAGTACAAACGAACGAGATCTTCTATGGAGGAACCTCCAGTATCATCCTTAGCTCCACATCATCCGTTGTCCTATTCGACCTTCAACAGCAGAAAACTATAGCTGAGATCAACAGTCCTCCTGTCAAATACGTCTCCTGGAGTGCAGACAATTCAATGGTTGCTCTGATGAGCAAGCATAGTAAGCTCTATTCAAATTGTCTTGGTGAGATATTTTCGCTGATATGATTGTAGCGATTACCATCGCCAACCGGAATTTTACACAGAGTAGTCTCATCCACGAGACTATTCGTATAAAGTCCGGTGCTTGGGATGACTCTGGGGTCTTCATCTACTCCACTCTCAACCACGTCAAGTACTGTCTATATCAGGGGTATGTCTGTCACACAGTGACTATCTCGGTAAAAAGTTGATGTTTACTAGTGACCACGGCGTTATATGCACTCTGGATAACCCTGTATATCTCACCCGCGTTAAGGGAAAGACTGTGCATTGTCTCGATCGTTCAGCCCGTCCTCGCACCATTACGTTCGATCCTACAGAGTACCGGTTCAAGCTTGCTTTGCTGAGGAACAACTACGAGGAGATGTTATACATCATCAAGACCTCAACGTTGATAGGGCAGAGCATTATCGGATATTTGCAACAAAAAGGCTTCCCTGAAGTATGATGTGAAGCTTTCCATAGTCCAGGAGCAGATATTAATTGTCATACAGATCGCACTTCATTTTGTGCAGGATACGAACACTCGATTTGAGTTAGCTATTGAGTGTGGAAATCTGGAGGTGGCAATGGAAACTGCCAGGACGATTGATCGACCTGAATGTTGGGAACGTCTGGCACAGCAAGCTTTAAAGCAGGGTAACCACAAGGTGTGCAGTCTTTGCATGGTTTTGAGATTCTGGTTGACCTACGATGTAGATCGTCGAGAAAGCGTATCAACAAACGAAAAACTTTGACAAATTGTCTTTCTTATATCTGGCCACAGGAAGTACCGAGAAACTGTCGAAAATGCAAAAGATTGCCGACGCTAGAGGGGATCCCATGTCGCGATTCCACAATGCACTATATGCAGGAGACATTGCTGGGAGGGTAGCTGTTCTTCGGGACGTTGGAATGCGTAAGTTGTCACTTACCTTGTAACAAGACCTACGACTCATCGTGTTTCAGATCCACTCGCATACCTCACAGCTAAAACCAATGGCCTGGAGGAACTTGCAGAAGAAATCCTTGAGGCGGCAGGACTCACAGCTGACGACGTAAATGATGTACCTGCGTTTGGGCCTTCGACTTTGAAACCTCCGCCTGTTGTGACACAAACAACCGACCTCATCTGGCCCGTCGTTTCTGCTGGCGAAAACTTCTTCGACCGTGCCCTGGCCAGTGGAAGCCTGGAAGGGATCGAGTCCTCGTACACTAATGGAGATGCGGCAGCGGGTGTCTCGTCAGCTTTAGATGCTTGGGCTCAAGAAGAAGCAGAAGCAGATATCGATCCCGAGGAGGGCGGGTGGGAGCTCGACGCGGACGCTGAGGAGGAAGAGCCTTCAGCAGACGTTAATGGTGTCGAGGTTCCTGAAGATGAGGATCTCGGGGCTGGTGCCAACCCAGGAGTCGATGAGACTGAGCTGTGGGTACGAAACTCACCCTTGGCTGCTGACCATGTCGCGGCCGGATCATTTGAGACTGCTATGCAGGTAGGTTGATCGTGCAGCCAAGATCCGAAATTCTAAGGTTGACTTGATGCCTATCGTAGTTGCTCAACCGTCAACTTGGTATTGTCAATTTTGCCCAGCTCAAGTCACTATTCCTATCTATCTACCGCTCATCTCATACGTACCTTTCACCGGTTGCGTCATTACCGCCTCTACAGCTGCACATCCGACGAAACCCCACGGAGATATCGCCTGGGCGTGTATTACCTGTTGCCGTCCTTTCCTTGAAATCTGTGCATACGGAACTCTCTGAAGGCTACCGATTTGTGTCTGGGAACAAGCTTGCGGAAGCTCAAGCTGCTTTCCGTTCCGTCCTTCAGTCGCTTCTATTGATTGCACTTACTTCTGATAACGAAGCTAAACTTGTACGTGTCTGTATCTGTTCTTTCCATGTATATCTAACAGTTTGGTTTTCTAGTGGAGAGAGACCGTAACGGCGGCCCGTGAATACCTCCTTGCTGTCTCTATCGAGCTCGAGCGACGTCGCATCGCAGAAGAAGAACCGGGAAATCTGCGGCGAAACCTAGAATTGGCAGCTTATTTCACGCAATGTCAGCTCCAACCTCCCCATCTGCAAATTGCGTTGCGGAGTGCTATTGGAGTGTTCTCCAAGGCCAATAACCAGGCCGCCGCGGCCCGGTTCGCGAAGCGCTTGTTAGAACTCAAACCTGACCCCAAGATAGTCGCCCAGGTACGTTCATGATTTTTTCTTATGGCTCCTCTTTGTTCCGAGGAACTGATGCACTTCTCAGGCTCGACAACGCATTGCTGCCGGGGACCGGAATCCTCGGAATGCGGTCGAGATTACCTATGATGAGTTCACGCCGTTCGAGATCTGTGCTGCGACGTACACGCCCATATATAAAGGATCACCATCGGTTCGGTGCCCGTACACAGATGCAGCATACCTACCGCAGTTTAAGGGTAAGCTGGACCCTCTTACGCAACTCACGGAGATTGGGGCAGCTGCTTCTGGGTTGCCTGCCCCTTGGTGATCATACGGCTCAATGGGTGGATGGATCGCGTTTATTTGTCTGTCAAGAAATTAATTTTTATTTTGGCCATTGGTGTTACGTCCTTCCGTACGGGACGGATATAAAAGACGAGTTTACAGAGCAGCTGGTTTCTCGGCGCTCTTGAGTGATCTCTCAGGCATTTCATTTCGGTGAGGGCCAAGATAGCTCCAGGCAGTCTGTCATGGCTAGCACACGTATGAGAGCGCTGTTAGTGCGGGGATAACCGGCTTGGGCACATGCGCCACTCAAGGAAATTGCAGTCAGTTAGTGGTGAGAATGCCCCACCACGGGGTCATTTTTGCCCAGAAAATGGTGCAGCAATGTGCCTTCGAATAAAGGAAAAGAAAAGGCAATACTTGAAGCAGAAGAAATGTGATACGCCAAGAATCGACCCCGGTCTTTCCGATCTCGGCCGTAATGAGTGAGAGCGGAAATCCGATACAAAAAATGACGCCAAGATGGCTGCATTCCACTTGAAAAGCTGCTGACCGGTTCGTTGCTCTGCCCTTACCGCCCTGTCTCACTCTCTCACCTGCAGTCTCTCATTTTCCCAGACATGGCTTCTCAAGACACCGGCGCCCCCATGCATAAGGCGGGGACGTTCTCGACCGTCGACGCAGAGGGCGGGATAGCACCATCGAAGGCAACTACTCCCAATACCTTCTGGACGCATCTGAATGAAGAGGGTCGATCCCAACCAATCAGTCGGTCCCCTAGCAGCATTTTGTTTCATGACGGGCTATATGTGCGTGCTACGATACCACTTGGCAACGAGAACACCGTATCTAATCTGCCTCCCAGAGATGTGATATCTTTCTCTGCGATATTCGTATGGTGTGGATTCCAAACAGGCAATTTCGCTCAGGTGCGCTCATTTTTTTACTTTCAAAAAGGGTCCTCTGACATCATTTCAGCTCGCCATTGCCCTAGCCCGTCTGTTCGAAATTAGACCAGGGAGAGGTCGCGATACCTCGTTCCACATGCCTGACAAGCAGGCTCTCACCTCTCTCATTGCCTTCAACCTTGGTGCTTCTGTCGGGAGGCTGGGCGACCGGATAGGGCCCCACAAGCGGATATGGCTCATATTTGGGACCTTCCTCCAGGCGTTGCTTACGATGGCCGCATCGGCGACGATATACAAGAGCAATATGCGTAGTATTGCGGATGAGCGTGCAGACCCTTCATGGACGAATGTTCTCGCCTTTGCGTGTATAGCGTTCATGAGCGCCAGTCTCGGCGTGCAGGGTATATTGGGCAAAAGGCTGAACACGCAGTTTACGACGACAAGCGAGTCTCTCCCGCTCGTTTACATTACATTGATATTGATTCTCTTTGTAGTCGTACTAACAACGGTGTGGGTGGAACTGGTGACGGACCCCCAGCTGTTCAATTTCCGGAAAATGATAAAGTCGCGCGACCACAAACTCATTGCTGCGGCGTCCTTATTCATTGGTGCATTCGTCGGGCGAGCTATTTTGGGTGCTATCGGCGCTACTGCAGCTCTTGGAATCGGCACGGGTATACGGGTGCTGATCACTCTGTCTTGGATATTCGTGCCGGGCAAGAAGGCCAGACGCTAGTAGTTGTTTATTCGATTGTCCATCATTCATTGGGTGTTTTAGAAATACTTAGATTCTCTGCGACAGATACTTATACCACCAGTTGTAATCTTACCTTTCTCGCAAAAGGGAGCAATCACGGCGAATAGCATGTTTTCCCGGGAGATCGGTCCGATGTTCCCACAATATTTACCTGTCGTCGCGTCGCGACCCTGAAAGTCCAACCACCACTACGCATCGCGTCGCGGTCGCGTAATTTGACTCTGAAACTGACTCCAGCAGTAATGTGAGAATCCCAGCTCCAATAACTACCATATCTCATGCCTTTTTCCAGGAATGTCCACGAAGGGCCGTCGAACAGCAGTCATAGTAGCGAACCTCGTGCTCGCTACTGCTCGCTCCTTGTGGAGCTCTGTTCAACAAATGATAATCTCTCTCCCTCTACCAAGTCATTCATTCGCTCCAATATCCTCCCAGAACTGCATGCTGATGCATGTCTGCTCGACACAGAGATCGATTATCTAAGTGAGCGGCTTGACGCCGTCCAGAAAAAAAGAGACGAGATCACGTCGATGGAGAAAACATTTCAGAAGTTTCTTTCTCCCGTGCGTGTCATGCCATCAGAGATCCTGATGGAGATTTTCAACAATGTCGCTCGCAATTCGGAGGTGGAGAATGGAGTAGTAAAGGAAGCAGCCTGGACGCTCAGTCACGTCTGCCATAGCTGGCGAGTCGTAGCATTGGCATGTAGAGAGCTGTGGTCTACCATCTCCATCAGCATTTCAGACTATAATATCAAAAACGGCGAAACCCTCCCAGTCTTGTTGCAAACAGTACTTGAACGTTCTGGAAACAGACTGCTCAATGTTTCGCTCACGCTCGAGCTGACACATAGTGATAGTATCAGTGAGGAAGATGCTCTCACGGATGCGCAGCGGGGCGCCATCAAGATGCTCTTCAATGAATCTACTCGATGGCTCAGCGCCAGTTTATCGATCCCATCAGGTACTGTGGCAGATCTGCTCTACCCGCGTCCCACCTTGCCCCGCCCCTCGTCTCCCTCCGCCTCCAGACGAGACAGCGGTGGGCGCAACAAGCGTATAACGGGCCCGATATCTCCCTGTGGTGTCCCCATCTAACCTCGCTCAGCCTTCTCGGGGTCCCACCAACGAGCGTGTCTTTCTCCTGGAATTCGCTCTCTCACGTGTCCGTCCAGATATACGACAACGAGCCCAGTCTCTCCCAGGACTATGCGCTTCGGTACCTCGCGTCGCTCGAGCCCACCGTCCTCCAGACACTCTCCTTCTCCTCTCTGTACCGCCGCGAACACTCGCTCTCCATCGGCGAGCGGATCACGTTCCCCTTCGTGGACACCCTACGAACTTTCAATCCCACAATACTGAACAACATCGTCCTTCCTGCCCTCCACGATATCCACATCGGGCCTCCAGAGCACGGACGCGGCACCCCCGGACATCGATACAGCACAACCCTGCTCCCCGCCCTCGACGACATGCTGCGCCACTCGCGTTGTTTCAACGGGATCATGCGTCTTGTGCTCGAGTACGTCATCCCCGACCAGGCGCTCATAGATATGCTCGTGTCTCTCCCCAACCTGGCCCGCCTTGTGCTGTTCTTCGGGGACTCGTGGTCAGCAGAGATGGAGGCGACTATGGCGATGCTGGTTAAGATGTTGGACATGGGATTCGTGGGACGTTTGGAGGAGCTGGAAATGTGGAATATGTTCGAGGTGCGCTATATGGATGAGCCACTTGTGCATATGGCAGAGCGGAGGTGGAGGTTTTGGGGCGGGGTGAGGCTACGTAGGTTGAGATTGGGAGCTGCAGGGTACAAGAATGCAAGTACACTGGACGCGTTGTGTAAGC
>JAUDYN010000030.1:17500-19714 GCA_030407005.1 Desarmillaria ectypa | reverse complement strand
TTGCTTAGTTGTGATTAGTACGCAACCTTAGGCTCCGTTACCTTGCGCTTAGGTCGATTTTTTTTTTCTATGGCTAAGTCAAAATGACAAGTCGCGTTTTAGTGGACAGGGACCTTCACGCCTCATGCATTTTCGGGCATTTCGGTCTTAAGGTGGGATCTACCCCTTATAAGAAATGTACCTTGGCTCCTCCTCCCTTGGAGTCAACGGTTTTTTGTGAGTGCGAGTTTAACTACACAAGTTGAGTTGAGTTGAATGCGTACTAAGGGGTGATTATACATGTTCTAAGTAGTAGGGCTACTAGGAATGAAGATGTATGTAATCATTATGAGCTGTATGCACCAGCAGTTCAAAGTTGAGATCCGTCATTGTTGGGCTCAATGGTAAGCAAGGAAGGCAGCGAGGTCCTGAGGCGGCTCTGCATTCCTTTGAATGCTAGGCCCCTTGGTATCTCTCTTCCTACCCTTAGGGGGGACTGTATATCAGTCCTCTCTAAGGATAGGGAGGGGGATACCAGGGGGCTAGAATTTGAATTTAGGGAATGCAGGAGAACGCTTCAGGGCCGGCTGGAAAAGAAGGGGAGTGTCGGCGCCAGCAGCGTCAAAAACTATAGAGTAGGGTGGGTGAGGGGGGGGGGCCTTTTAGAAAATTTTTTCGATTTTTAGGTAGAAAAACATCAAATCTATGCATTGTTTTCATTATCTGGTGTGAATGGTTACTCTAAGCAGTCATATAGTCCAACTCAACTCAACCTCAACTCAAACTCGGGCCTTGGGTACTGGTACCAGCCTTATAGAAAGATAAAAACCGAAATTTTCGTTTAATCTTTAATATTTAGTCAACCAGCTAACCTGTACCTACAAACAAGTCATTCCCATAGTATACTAATATATATCTGTAACTTACAATTTTTTGGGAGATATATGCTATGTAAACTTGTTTACCCTGGCTGTGAAACCGAGATTTTCGATTTTTATTATCAACCAATGAACCTCTCACCCTCAAAAGTCATTCCCATAGTATACTAATATATCTGTAACTTACAATCGTTTTTGGACCGCATATATGCTGTGTAAACCTGATCAAATTGCTTACCCTGGCTGAAAAATCGAGATTTTCGATTTTATCATCAACCAATGAACCTCTCACCTCAACCAAGTTATTCCCATAGTCTACTAACTCGTATCTGTAACATAAAGTAGTTTCCAGGTCATGGATCAATATTCACCATCCCTCATGATGTGCTCCTCCTCCCCCAAAACTCAAAAACACTCAAAATTTCGACTCAGGAACCAACCAAACCACTCTAAAATGACATTTGACCAACTTCACTGATGACACCTCCTCTCCCCCCCTGCCCACACCACCCCTACAGCCCTCCAAATGACCAAAAATGCGGTATGAAACATGTAAAACATCCACCCAACCCATCCTACCTCGCCAGATGCCTCCCCAGTAATCCCCTCCCTTACCTTTCCTTACCTTTCCTTACGAAAATACGCCCAAAGTAACCCCCACCTACCCTACCCTACGAAAATGTATCCCATAGTAACGAGCATCCTACCCCATCCTTAGCTTTCCTTACAAAAATGCGACCTCGATATACCCACCTACCCTACCCTACGAAAATGTATCCCCAGTAACGAGCATCCTACCCCTCCTTAGTTTCCTTACAAAAGTGCATTCAAAGTAACCCCCACCCTTAGGTTCCTTAGGTTGCGTTAGTTTGCGCCGAGCGAGGGTGCTCAAATTTGAAGTCAAAACGACAGTCGCGTTTTAGTGGACAGGGACCTTCACGCCTCATGCATTTTCGGGGCATTTTCGGTCTTAAGGTGGGGTACTCCCCTTATATGGGAGAACGGCGCGAAGGGTCAAGTAAGCAAACTGTTACAGTATGTTAAGCTTGGCCTTCAGTAGCTTAGTATCCTGGCTCGTATGGGGTGAACGGCGACGAAGCGAAATGTCAAGCAATATAAAAATTGTTATGGTCTCGGTAGCTTAGTATGTCATACACAAGGGGAGCTATACTATTGACCAACGGGACTGCATTCGATATGCGTGTAGACTGTAACGTCGGTGCTTAGCTTCCCTTGAAACTTTATAAGGGAACGATGAGGTTTCCCTTAGCTTTAGGGGGCTGAAAGTCGCTCAATAGTATGCCATGGTCTCGTGGTCTAAGCTGTTGATGTCGGTCTAGTACTCCTCCGCCTTGGG
>JAUDYN010000030.1:7500-10000 GCA_030407005.1 Desarmillaria ectypa | reverse complement strand
AATTGAACTAGAACGCGTTGTTAGTAACCTTAGGTTTCCTTAGGAATTGAACTAGAACGCGTTGTTGGTCAACCTTAGGTTTGCTTAGGTTGGTTACTTAGGAATTGAACGGGGCACGTTGTTAGTTACCTTAGGTTTGCTTAGTTGTGATTAGTACGCAAACCTTAGGCTCGTTACCTTGCGCTTAGGTCGATTTTTTTTTTTCTATGGCTAAGTCAAAATGACAGTCGCGTTTTAGTGGACAGGGACCTTCACGCCTCATGCATTTTCGGGGCATTTTCGGTCTTAAGGTGGGATATACCCCTTATAAGAAAGAACCTTGGCTCTCCTCCTTGGAGTCAACGGTTTTGGTGAGTGCGAGTTTAACTAACAAGTTGAGTTGAGTTGAATGCGTACTAAGATGGGTGATTATACATGTTCTAAGTAGTAGGGCTACTAAGGAATGAAGATGTATAGTAATTCATTACTGAGCTGTATGCACCAGCAGTTCAAAGCCTTGAGATCCGTCATTGTTGGGCTCAATGGTAAGCAAGGAGAAGGGCAGCGAGGTCCTGAGGCGGCTCTGCATTCCTTTGAATGCTAGGCCCCTTGGTATCTCTCTTCCTACCCTTAGGGGGGACTGTATATCAGTCCTCTCTAAGGATAGGGAGGGGGATACCAGGGGGGCTAGAATTTGAGGGAATGCAGAGAACGCTTCAGGGCCGGCTGGAAAGAAGGGGGAGTGTCGGCGCCAGCAGCGTCAAAAACTATAGAGTAGGGTGGGTGGGGGGCCTTTTAGAAAATTTTTTCGATTTTTAGGTAGAAAAACATCAAATCTATGCATTGTTTTCATTATCTGGTGTGAATGGTTACTCTAAGCAGTCATATAGTCCAACTCAACTCAACCTCAACTCAACTCGGGCCTTGGGTACTGGTACCAGCCTTATAGAAAGATAAAAACCCGAAATTTTCGTTTAATCTTTAATATTTTAGTCAACCAAGCTAACCTGTACCTACAAACAAGTCATTCCCATAGTATACTAATATATATCTGTAACTTACAATTGTTTTTGGGCGCATATATGCTATGTAAAACTTGTTTACCCTGGCTGAAAACCGAGATTTTCGATTTTTATTATCAACCAATGAACCTCTCACCCTCAACCAAGTCATTCCCATAGTATACTAATATATATCTGTAACTTACAATCGTTTTTGGACGCATATATGCTGTGTGAAACCTGATCAAATTGCTTACCCTGGCTGAAAATCGAGATTTTCGATTTTATCATCAACCAATGAACCTCTCACCCTCAACCAAGTTATTCCCATAGTCTACTAACTCGTATCTGTAACATAAAAGTAGTTTCCAGGTCATAGGATCAATATTCACCATCCCTCATGATGTGCTCCTCCTCCCCCAAAACTCAAAAACACTCAAATTCGACTCAGGAACCAACCAAACCACTCTAAAATGACATTTGACCAACTTCACTGATGACCACCTCCTCTCCCCCCCTGCCCACACCACCCCTACAGCCCTCAAATGACCAAAAATGCGGTATGAAACATGTAAAAACATCCCCCAACCCATCCTACCTCGCCAGAATGCCTCCCCAGTAATCCCCTCCCTTACCTTTCCTTACCTTTCCTTACGAAAATACGCCCAAAGTAACCCCCACCCTACCCTACCCTACGAAAATGTATCCCCAGTAACGAGCATCCCTACCCCCTCCTTAGCTTTCCTTACAAAAATGCGACCTCGATATACCCCACCCTACCCTACCCTACGAAAATGTATCCCCAGTAACGAGCATCCCTACCCCCTCCTTAGCTTTCCTTACAAAAGTGCATTCAAAGTAACCCCCACCCTTAGGTTTCCTTAGGTTCGCTTAGTTTGCGCCGAGCGAGGTGCTCAAATTTGAAGTCAAAACGACAGTCGCGTTTTAGTGGACAGGGACCTTCACGCCTCATGCATTTTCGGGGCATTTTCGGTCTTAAGGTGGGGTACTCCCCTTATATGGGAGAACGGCGAAAGGGTCAAGTAAGCAAACTGTTACAGTATGTTAAGCTTGGCCTTCAGTAGCTTAGTATCCTGGCTCGTATGGGTGAACGGCGAAATGGTCAAGCAATATATAAAATTGTTATGGTCTCGGTAGCTTAGTATGTCATACACAAGGGGAGCTATACTATTGACCAACGGGACTGCATTCGTAATTGCGTGTAGACTGTTAACGTCGGTGCTTAGCTTCCCTTGAAACTTTATAAGGGAACGATGAGGTTTCCCTTAGCTTTAGGGGGCTGAAAGTCGCTCAATAGTATGCCATGGTCTCGTGGTCTAAGCTGTTGATGTCGGTCTAGTACTCCTCCGCCTTGGGATCTGGGGGATCGTGGGTTACTGTTGGACCGAGCTATTGATGTACCTGCCCGTCAGGATGTACTGGCTTGGGATGTGGGTTGGCCTGGCTATTGAAGCGTTGTAACGCGGAGCCATTCAAAGTCGAATACTATGATTTCTGTA
>JAUDYN010000029.1:0-20168 GCA_030407005.1 Desarmillaria ectypa | reverse complement strand
TAGGGTGCTCTAGAGGGTCATCTTTACAATGCGTCGTAGTCTTGTACGGTATCGTAGAATTCTCCAATGATCCTTTTCTGCGCCTCACGTCCTGTCTCCTTCTAGCGATAGGATGAAACCGATTTACGGAATAGGTAAAGGAAGCAACTCACCTCAGTGTCCCCGATCGCACGAACAACGATGTATTTCCGTCCTATCAAAATAGCTTCACCAACATCACCAAATGCCGGCGTATCCTTCGTCTCAGCATACACTTTATGTGATCCTGTTACTAGCCCACCTGCTTCCTGGGCTATCAAAACCCCAGCGCTCACATCCCAAGGCCAGCATCCAATTTCCCTGCACACAAAGCTTGAGGATGCAGGCCTAGAAGAGGTCAGAACTATCGTACCAGTACATATCCAGTCCACCCTGGGCAACCATGGCAAAGTTCATTGCCGAGCTCCCTATAGACCGCAGCGAGTGCGCCATCCGGCCTCCGACGACACCGTTAGAAGGGTCTCCTGCAATAAGATGGAAGCTTTCCGACCGGGAGGTCAGTGGTTTCGAGGCGCGGTCATTACCCCATTCAACAGCTATTTGTGCATACTCGGATTCAGCTATTCCGAGTAAAGGTAGAAGAAGTACCGACCTATTTGGGCCTGGCTTAACGAGGCGAGAGGTTTAGGCGAACTGGCAAATGGGAGCTTGCGTGGGGTACCGCTGGGGCCGCCGTGTGTAACGTAGGAACCGGTCCCTTTGACGCCAGTGTACTAGAACTATTGTAAGTACACTTCCTCGTAATAAAGCAAATGGGATTGACCAGAAGGTCGAGGAAGGGGTTGTAAATGACGCCCAAGACGGAAGTGACGCTTGTAGATAAGCCCGATAGAGATGCAGACCCAGGGAAAACCGTGGACAAAGTTTGTCGTTCCGTCTGTTCAAGAATGAGTTCCTATCGACGAAGACAATTGGAATTGTATACCAATGGGGTCAACGCAGAATGTGGGCTCTTCTGTCCATTCTGGCCGAGATCCTGCAGCGTAGGATTCTTCTCCAATACTAGAAAAATGTCTAACTCTAGGCACACTAGTATATGTAGCACTCACAATTTGAACGAAGGATACGTTTCGCTGATCTTCTTCTTCACAAGCTCCTCGACCTTGACATCGTACTCTGTAACGAGATCTACTGAGTTTTTCTTCTCGTCTACGTTAGATCCAGCCAGCTGGATTGCTTCTGAGCCTTGGCGGATAACATCGCCGGCCTCGTAGGCAAGAGCAACGGTGAACTTGAGAATGGACTGGAGGTCGAGCTCCGACATGGCTGTAGGAGATGGGATACTAATGATCGATAATAGATGTCATCTATGATAATCCACGTTCGTACGATGCAATTTTTGCCGTAACTGCGAACGTGCATGGCGTGCTCAAGGTATGTGGGCACACTGTAGACAGCTGGGATGGCGGTGGTAGATGATCAAGAGGCGTATGCACTGATTACTCTACCTACGTAAATCGGACAGGTCATTTCTACGACGAGATTGGGCAGAGGTGGCGACGAAGACCGTATCCAAGCTGTTCTTTCTCACTGGCTAATACAATGACCATATCCTCGCCATTCAGTTCAGATGACCCTAGCATCGCTTGTTATCTCCCTGTGCATGGCATTAGATTGATATTCAGTCATCAGGTCTTTTTAGATTCTCTTATCAGTACACTTGTTTCAGACTACGAAATGACATCAAATATTGGCCAAATGTCGACAGAGGCCAGACGCACCTAGCAATGCATTCAACCTCAACCAACACATCCTTTGGTAGCCTAGCCACCTCTACAGCAGACCGTGCAGGCTTGTGGGAGCCAAAGTCGCCTCGTAGATGCCGTTGACGGCGACAAAGTCATTCATCGATTTCAAGAAGACCTACATGTCCTCAATGAGAACGCATATATTGAGCATTGAGTACTCACGGTCGTCTTGACGACCTTCCCTAGCTCTGATCCACCAGCTTCAACTACAGAGGTCAGATTCTTCAGCGCCTGTTTTGTCTGTGCCTCGATTCCTCCTTCGACTACTTGCATAGATGTTGGATCCAGCGGGATACATCCAGAGCAGAAGAGAAGATCGCCCGCCTTGATGGCCTGGGAGTAGGGGCCTATAGCAGCAGGAGCGTCTGCCATTGAACAGTGAGTAGATCAGTACCCATCCGACGCGACGCGACACGACGCACTGGTAGTGGAGACAGTGGTCAACGACGGGTGAGTCGAAGCAGACATTTGGCGACGGTGAACGGGTGGTCTGAGGGTAACGGTGGGACGAATGAGTAATCTGCTAGTCCGTAGCAAAGTGGAAGACATTTATTGAGGCCGACCCAGGCCGCGGCGAAAGTTCGGCAGACTATTTGGTTCCAAGGCTAATACCATCATCAGACGGCCCGGATGCCCACTGAAACAGCACTGAGACCATCATCATGACTTCCTTCACTTCCATCTCCAATGGCAACAGAGGAAAAAGAAGAGTACCGTAAACATTACGTTCCCCTCGAGTCGAATCCGGAGGTCTTCACTGAGCTCATCCAAAATCTCGGCGTCGACGTCCTCCAGTTCCAAGATGTTTACTCCGTTGAGGAACCTGATCTAATGGCAATGGTGCACCGGCCTGTCTATGCGCTTGTGCTGGTGTTCCCGACTAGCGATGCATACGAGAATCAAAAGAAGGCAGATGAAGCGACACGCTCAGCATACGCGGGGAAGGGCGATGGGGAGGATGTCGTCTGGTTTAGACAGACGATCAACAACGCTTGTGGGCTGTATGCAATCCTTCATGCTGTTTGCAACGGGGACGCAAAGAATCTGATCCGTACGTTTTTCTAAGTATCTCTATGCGTACATTTTCACTGATGTCTTTACAGCGTCATCCTCAAAATTGGCCGCGCTACTTGACAAAGTTGTCCCGTTGGATCCTGTCGAGCGTGCGCGTGCTCTTGAAGATTCTAAAGAGCTCGAAGAAGCCCATGCACGTGCAGCGGCTCAGGGTTCGACCGCAGCGCCCAATGCTAATGATGAAGTTGATTATCATTATGTGGCTTTCGTAAAGTCATTCAAGAACAACCAGTTGTACGAGATGGATGGTCGGAAGAAGGGACCGGTCGATAAAGGCATAAAGCTGAAGGGGAACGAAGACCTATTTAGCGAAGGTGGTCTGAGCTTGGTGAAGGAGTTTATCAAACGGGAGCAGGACGGAAATCCCAACTTCAGTTTGATGGCACTTGTTCCTGCAGGAAGTCCCGTCTGAAATATTGCTATAGGATATGTGTACGATACAACGAAGCGAATGTTAACGGTAGATTCACATCAAAAAGCAAGTTGTTTCTTTCCGTGCAAAACGAACTAAATGCTTCAGCACCTCAAACATTCATGTCTGCCTCTCTGTTTTAACGCGGTTAGTTTGCAGTTAGTAGTCCAGGAAAAATAGGGGTGTCAGATCACAACATGGTCCACATTCTGTGACTGATTCGCAAAGGGAAAGGACTTGGACATGTGCATGACGACTTTAGTGATCGAACCAGGTCCAGTCCTCATGTATCGATTTGAATGACTAGAGTCCAAGGATCATGTTGAAAATCCAGTGGTGAATTATCGAGAGAATATACGCAGATTTTTCTGAGAATATTCGTCCAGATTTATCAAGTCCAACTGAATTTCGCCGATTAGATATAGCAAAGGAGAAAACTCGTCTAGTTCATGATAGATGAGTTCAACACTGACATCGCTCCATTGTTTACAAACGGTGGTCATGCTGCGAGCTAAGTCGTCCCTGCTTACGTGCTCGAAGATCTCATTCACGAGCTCGAGAGTCGAAAGGGCAGGGTGCATTATCTGGTGCAGCTTTCCGGTGAGAGAGAAGGAGGTCACTAGACGCGGAAGCCCAAATGTCTCAGTTGCTGACCTGGACGAGATTATATCCCATGACGGGAAACTGTAACGAGCCGGCTACAGGCCCGGTCCCTTCCTCCATTTCATACCCTGTTGTCGCTCCACCTGCTCCACCGTTCGCGCCTTGTTCGATATTGTCTATTTGATATTAGTTAGTAGTATAAAAGAGCTACGTACCGTTGTAGTAGCTCGGGTTTTTTCGCAATAACCAGCCTTTACACCTGTCACTATTTGCGTCAAGCTCCTTGTGAGAGCCCGTGACTTTCGCCACCCTCTCATATTTTTGACAGCTCCATTGGCTGTTTCTCTGCTTATTTCTATATCTATCTCTCAACTACATCTGCGCTTTTTTCTCTAAACACTTCTATATCTCTCTCTTTCTGTCGTATCTCTGGAAAACCTACGGCTTGATCACCTGAGGCCACTCCGATTTCGACACCTGAACCCTCTGTCTAATTACTGGGATGTCTCGTTATTCTTTGCGCAGCCGCTGCAACACTATTGCAACAGGGCAGGTCTCGCCAAAAGCAGAGAGTCCCTTGTCTGAGTTATCTGGTGAGCCATCACCAGCTGTTCATCATACTAAACTTCGGACAGAACCCAGCACTGTGAGTGCTCAGGACTCTGATCCTGGTCCGGCTGCGAGCCGTGTTCCAGCGTCTGGAAAAGCCACACTGAGAAACCCTCCTTCCACATATGTACATGTGGAGGAGGAGAAGTCATATTCTTCTGAATTGGAGGATAATGATGATGTTGGTCCCCAAGGGAATCTGACTGCTGCGAATATTTCAAAGAAGAATTTATATCGTAGTAATGTAGAAGATGAAAATGAATCTGATACATCTAGCACTAGTATGGAATCTGAGAAAGCATCAAGTAAGACAGATACTGAGGAACCTCCCTCTGCTCAACCGGCTAGGCTAGTAAGGCTTTGCCATACTCAGAGCTTAGATGACCTGAGCAGGCATGCAGTTCACTTCAAGGAACAACATGAAACAAGAAAGCTTACCAAGGAGCAAGCTTCCACAGTTAGAGCTGCAGAGCACAATCTGACAGCTAAACAGCATGAAATCCTGGCAAAACATCAGGATAGGATCACTCAAGAACAGATTCAAAACCAACCTGAGACCCATAACACAACACCAGGCCCCAGCTCCTATGTTACAAAGGGAAAATTCATTGACCATAATCAGGAGATTGATGATTCAGAATTGGATATTGAGGCTCAATGTGAGGCACTTAATAACTGGAACCAAGTTCGTGATGAGATACAGGAATCATTTGATGGTGACTTGGATGAACCTAAAATGGAGACACATCGTGATGATGAATTCACAGCCATCAGAAAATCTTCAAAGCAGACCAAGGATTCTGGCAAGTCCAAGGCTTTATGAACTGAGAAACTAATTGGTAGAACTGGCTGGTATGATGTTCTCGACATTGAGAAAACTTCAGATGAAGATTTGAACAATCCTGAACCTGAAAAACATCAGAAAAGGCCTAAGAAATCAAAGAAAAGAATTTCAAAGAAGAAGAATGTTCATGATCTTGAGCCATTGGCAAGTGCATTTGATCATTGAATGAAAGAAGTCATTCAGGGCAAATCTAAAGCATCCTCTAGTAGCTATCAGAATAGCAGACATGGCTCTACTTGTCTGACAGACCAGCTTCCAGCTGATAGCTTCTTGGCAAATGTCCTACAAGTGGGTAAAGCCAAGAAGAAAGTTTCACCAGAACGAAAATAAAAGCTTAACAAAAAGAAAAATAAGAAACAGAAATACCGGTGACAGACTAGCTCTTCTGATTCAGGGCCTTCAAGCTCTGATCCATCCTCTAGTGATGAGTCAGACTCAGATTCTGACTACTCATTCTCTTCTCCATCAGACAGTGATCCATCAGAGTCAGATGTGAGCTCATTGGGCCCTAGTGATGGATCATCATCAGATTTATCTCACCATAGTCATCACCATTGCTATCACAGAAGATGTAGACCTCATCATCGACATGGCTATAGTCATAGAAGAAATAGACAAGGTCAAAAAAAAATAATTCAGCCAATTCCCCCAACTTCATATGATAGTACTGCAGATGGTGAGAAATTTCACCGTTTTACAATGGAAATGACTCAGTTCTGCAAAGAAGGTCAGGTGCCTTGAGACAAATAAGTATTCTTGGCATCACATTACCTGAAAGGAAAAGCTCTCTCATACTTCATCCAGAAGGTCTCTAAGAATTATGCAGAATAGACTCTGCTGACATTCTTATGTGGGATGTTCAATGCTTGTTTCCCTCTGAATTATTATAGTCAGCAACATGATAAAATAAAAAGATGTTATCAAAATGATCATACTGTTTTAGAATATGTTTATGAGCTTGAAACCTTATATAGACTTGTTGGAGTTACTAGCAAACATGAATGTGTTATCAAACTTTGGGATGGATTCTGAAAAGAGATGCAATGAGAACTTTACTGGGCAAAACTGAATAAGGAAGTTCATAGTTGGCATCGCATTGTTGAAGAAGCTGAACTTATTGAGATGGCTGATCTTGAGGCTGCACCCCACACCAAGAAAAAGAAGCCATCATAAGGAGATAACAATGGCCATGGTAACAGAAATAATGGAACCTCATTAAAGAAGAATAAGCATAATAATAACAACAAAAGCTATTCTCACTACAAGAATGGACCCTGAAATAGTGGATCTGCTCCATTAGGTCATTTTACAGATCATAACCAGGCATTGTCATCATCCAAAGGAGGCTCAACCAATAAGCCTCACAATTCTGAGTATAATGGAGGAGGTGGAAAGCCTTCAACATCATCCAAATCTGGCAAAATGTCAGACAGTAAGAAAGCAGAATTAGTAGCAGCTAATAAATGTTTCAATTGTGAGGAAGTTGGACATATGGCTTAGAACTGTCCTCATAATAATATGGTCAAGTCTAATAATAAGAAAGGACCACCAGAATTCTCAGCACATAGCATGCATTATGAATTAGCTGATGAAAACCTTCAGAATCTTGCTGAAATGACAGAAATGGCAGCTCATATCTCAATTGGAATGATGTTCATATCTAATGAGGAAGATGATCAGTCACAGCCCAAGCATTCATCTGATGAAGATATTCCAGACCTTGAATCTGTTTCAGAAACAGATAATTTAGGAAGTTCTGATTATGAGTTGGACAGGGAGTAGGTATTATAAGCACTTGGAGAACTCTATACCTCACCTGATGTGTCTGAAAATGAGGCCAAACCTTCAGTGGCAAGTTCTGATGCTTCAAATGAATTAGAATTGAATGATCTAGAAGCCTTCATTAGTGATTTCGAAAGTATAGAATGTAATAAGACCTTACCAGTTCCTGGAATTGAGAATTTTAGTCTTTCATGGTCTGAAAAAGATGCCTGTTCCAAGGATTGCAATGGCAAACCATTGTACTGCTGGGCAGATGATGTAAAGAAAGTCTTTGGGTATCCAGAAACAGGGTATTCAGACTTCATCTTGCATCATGTAATGGATCCTCACTGGTATCCTAATAGCATTGGTGATTTCTATCAATATGCAGCTGAGATGAGCCTAAACCATGATGCACCATATCCAGGGGATCAGCTTTGTTGGGAAGCAGTGAGCTCTTATCGCTTTAGTGTGTTTCATCTAAACAACAATATATTCACTATTATGGATACTGAATCAGAATATGGTGAACTCACAATTTTGGTATCCCTGCTTCGAAATCTGAAGTTTTGAATTGGTGCTTGGTATGCAAAGCAATGTGCAAAACTGCTTGCACTGCTGTTTGATTCTGCAAAGTGGTTTAGCAAGTCCTCAGAACTTAAAGATGCCCTTATTTAAGGATTACACTTTACTCTGAGCCATGGCATCAGTAATTACCTCAACTTGAAGGAATTAGGCTTTAATGAGAGCCAAGTTTCACCCTATGACTAGTTCAGTATAACCTGAGATGTTCAATCAGACAAGCTTATGGTTATAGACCATTCTAACCTTGTAATACTTCAAATTGAGGCTATAAGACTTGAAAACCCATACTTTGATGCTATCAGATAGTTATCGAAGAACTTGAAGGCATTTTTGACTATGCAATATGAGTCACTCCTTCTTGATGAGCTTTATTTCAAAAAACTAAAGCATGCTGAAGCTACCAAGGTTAGATCTGAGCAATGACGACTTCAAAGAATGGAAAATGTACTTGCCAAAGCTCTTGAAGCAAAGCTTCATGAGAGCCAACCTTACCCAGGGGATATCTCAGAACCTCATGGTCATCTTCGCTTCATGGTATGGGAATCTAAAGAAGATTACATACTTAAGTTCATTGACCATGACCAAGGATTAGGAGGAGAATTATCTATCTCATGGATATTAGACCCACAATTTAGTCCAGGAGAGTTCTGGGGAAGGCAACTGGCTATGTTCGACCACATACCTGCCTTTCAGAACATGGATTACCCTCAGATGGGATATCCACTAGCCACTGCCACTCAAAAATCCTTGACTAAGCATGTTTTGTTTATCAAGGAATCCAAGAATATAGGAGAGGATGTTCTGTACATCATTTATCCTCACCTGAGAAAGCCCTCGCAAAAGTACATCATTGAGGATATTCATTGTGAGTTTAAAACATCAGTACCAATCAAGTACCTGACCAATCCAAACTTCAATCTGCCAAATTGGTACCAAAAGAAGCTTGATAAAGTCTATGAAAATCTTCTACAATGCCTGAAAAGCCCTGTTGAATATGAGTTCCTTACCCACTTGTTCTCGCAGTCTATGGAAATAAACCTATTTGAGAAAGAACTTGATTCTATGGTTGCAGCAGCTGATAGCTACTTGCACTTGATGAATGACAACTTGCATTGAGAAGAACAAAATGGCTACACTCATATTATGAGAATCGCAGGAGTCCAAATCGAGCCAAAGACATACTCTACTATCCAGTGAAATGTCTCAGTTGTCAAGAACATCAGCCATATGGTGCCATGACCTCTGGTTATTGTCATTGATATCAATGGAAAGCCATGCCAAGCTTTGGTTGATATAGGCTCACTGGGAGATTTCATGTCTACTCAATTAGTGGATTAGTTAAGGGTATTCAAGACATACCTTCCATCGCCAATCCCCTTGCACCTCGCAGTCCAAGGATCTCATTCAAAGATTCTCTGTGGGACAAAGGTTCAATTTAAGTACCAGAGCATCAAGTCAGAACATTACTTTGACATTGCAAACCTCTCTGGCTATGATTTGATCCTCGGAACCTCATGATTGTACCAATATAATGTTTATGTTGGCTTTAATCCATTATCTATTGAGATTGGAAGTAACATGGTATTGCCTATGGTGGATGATAATGTTAGCCAAATTCAGACTCAAGCTATGATGGTTAGTGAGGATGCACTTGAGCAAGTTCATGCAGAGCTTCATGAGTATGCAGCCCCATCTGCAAAACAGCTTCAGAAACACCATTACCACCACTATGGGCCATCAACCATAAGATCCCATTGATTGATGAGCACAAGACATATTCCTGGAGGCCATCTAGATGCCCTGAGGCTTTTTGCTCACAATGGGACCAAAAACAAAGGGATTACTTACTACTGCAGGGAATTCAGTACTAATATTGCTAATTCCAAAAGTAGGGAAGCAAAAACACTTACTCTAAACTGTCATTGACTTGTGATCATGCAATGCCAACACTCACAAAGTATCAGCACCTCTTCCAAGCATTGAAGGGATCTTGTGTCATGTTGTGAAATGCAAATACCAAAGCATTATTGATGGCAAGGATGCCTATGAGCAAATCCAAATCATTCCTGAGCATGTCGATAGGACTACTATCACAACTCCTGATGGAAATATGGTCAGTCTTATTCTACAACAGGGTGACTGCAATGCACCTGCAACTTACCAGGCACTGATGAACCATATCTTCTCGCCCTACATAGGTGTCTTCATGGAGGTTTATCTAGATGATATTATCATCTATTCAGACACAGTCGAGGATCATGTTAAGCATGTTAAATGTATTATTGATGTGTTGAAGTGAGAACAATTATACTTGAGTGCCTCAAAACTTAACTTCTTACCAAAAGAAATAAAAGTACTTGGTCATATTATTGATGATAATAGAATACGTATGGATCCTGATAAGATAGACTCTGTAATCAACTGGAAGACTCCTACATCAAAAGGATTATTGTCAGGATTCCTCAGAAGCGTAGGATATCTTGCAGATGACTTACCTCACATCCATGGTCTCATGAGAATCCTTCATACCCTCACAGACTCAATGATCCCATTTTATTGGTCCTACACTGAACAGCAAGCCTTTGATGAGATCAAGGAAATTGTTGAGCATCACCATAACCATAGCCAAGTACTATTAGAATACTCACCGAATCATAAACCTGTCTGGATGGTCATGGATGCGAGCTCTGCCAGCATTGCAGGCTATATTGCACAAGGTAATGAATGGCAGAAGGCCAAAGTTGCAGCTTTCTATTCTGCGAAGCTCAGTTCAGCGCAACAGAATTATGCAGTTCATGAACTAGAAATGCTAGTGGGTCTTGAAATGATGCTATGCCACTGGGATGTCCTACAGGGTATTCATTTCACATGGATAACAGATCATAAGAGATTAATTCACCTTATGAAGCAAAAAGATCTAACAGAAAGGCAAGCACATTGATTAAAAAAGATGAGCACATTTGATTTTGAAATACAATACATACCTGGTGAAACCAATGTCCTCTCAGATGCCCTCTCATGCATATACACCAACGATGCCCCTGGTACTGTTCGCGCACACTCTGAATACACTCTTCATGATGATAATGTCAGTATGGATCACCTAAACAATCATGGAATCACCATACCATTACTATCAGGCTTGGAAGCCTTTGCAGCATGTACAACCCATGCCAGAGCACTCCCAAAATGATCCAATGCAGATACAGGTCATCCAGAAATGTCATTTGAGTTTGCAAAGAGGATGAAAGGTCATATACATGTTGTTGGCCCTAGATGCACACAGGAGGGTGGGAGTACTGAAAATTTGGCTTCATCATTGTCCAGTACATGTCGCAATAGTCCTAAGTTCATTAACAAACTCAAAACGCGGTCAGAAAGCAGTGGAAATGATGATAAACAGCAGGAAAAGCTCACCATCAAAATCTCTGCAAGATCAAGCCATAGCTTCAAGGATACAAGCCAGAACTTATCCAAACAACCTGCCAGAGCTTCAGGAGACATGCCTAGAGGTTCCAAGAGCAAGGACTTGTCGCACAGAAGTCAGGATGGCAGTAGATCTGAAGAGACTGATGCCCAAAGTGCCAGCAAAGTAAGATCACATGATCAGGAAAAAGTCGGCACTGACCCAGACTTGACTGGGGCAACATTGCTCAATGTTATCCCCTCACTCAATGGCCTCAACTTTGAAAAGGCAATACAGCACCAGTATTCTAATGATTCTCTCTTCAAGAAAATAGTGGAAAACCTGGCCCACTTTGCTAACTTTGAGTGGAACCAGGATATTGGCCTTCTCTATCTAAAGAAGGATAATGACTGACTTCTCTGCATACCTTGTACTCTCATAAATGGTCATACAGCTCAAGAAATTATTATTTCAGAAGCTCATTCAATTTTAGCTCATCTTAGTGCAAGTAAAATGTTGGATTACCTTCACCAGAATGTATGGTGGAAGGATATGGTTTCAGATGTCAAATCATATTGTGAGTCATGTTGTACTTGCAAAATGAGCAAGCCTAACAACCAGAAGCCTTATGGCCTTCTGCACCCTCTCAAGGTTCCATTGTATCCCTGGAAAGCTATTGGTATTGACTTTGTGGGACCATTACCAGATTCAAAAAATCATGATGGAACTTTTGACTTAATAACTGTTATTATTGACCTATTTACTTCAATGGTACACATTGTTCCATGCCATACAATCTACTCTGTTCGCCAAGTGGCTGAACTGATGTTTGAGCATATCTACAAGCACTATGGAATGCCTCGACAGATTATAAGTGATCATGACTCTCTGTTCACTAGTGTCTTTTGGAAAAGACTGCATGAGCTTACAGGAACCCAGCTGAATATGTCCAGTGTGTATCACTCTCAGAGTGATGGGGCTACAGAACAAGCTAATTATACTATTACCCAAATGTTATGGCAGTGCATAGAACCCACTCAAAAGAATTGGGTATCAAAATTACCAGCTATTGAATTTGCCCTTAACTGTGCCCAGTCAGAAACTACTGGCTATGCTACATTCATGCTCAACACAGGATGGATGTGTTATATACTGACTTGGGATGATTAGCTAATCCCTCTGGGCCATTACACATTCAAATGATCACCCAATGAGAGATATAGATGCTAAAGGTCTTTGGTGTTGTGCGAACAAGAAGTATATGGTGTTAATTTAAACAAGAGATAGAGTACAACAGTCTAGTTTACTCTGTTTATATAGTATTTCTATGGCGTTATATTTAGATGAAATGCTACGGTCCATGCATAAACGGTGTCGAAGTTGGATGATCCAGGAGGATCATAGAACCAATGGAAAGCATCTGGGGTGACAGATGGTGAGAATGAGGGTTGTAGCCAGTGAATGGCTGGATACGAGTCGGTTTCTGGACTAGATTAGATGGATAAGTCATGGATATGACTCAGATAAGATAAGATAACGGAAAAATCGTAACATTACCCCCTTGTTAAAGCAGTCATCCCGACTGCTAAGGCTCTTCCAAAGGGGTGTCAAATTGTGTTGCGATTTGACTGATCCAGTACTGATCAATCAAATTCTTCCATACTTTTTCATCTGGATTGATAATCCATTTGATGTATCCATCTTTTCTTTTGGCGAGGTAGGCTATGTCGCCGTGTTCCGAGTATTCGTGGTCCAGTATCTTGACCACTGTCTTCTTGGTTGCGATTTTTGGAGTGTATACGGCACAGTTTACGCTAGCCTGGTACTCTTGGATCACCTCCAAAGCATTCGTCATTTCATTTTCTTGAACCCAGGAATTGTGCTCCCGAGTCCATCCTTTCCATTTGACTAGATAGTCTGTGACTTCCCTAAATAGTTGTCCTTGCTTGGATCGTACCTTTCTGGTGCACGAATCCAAGACTTCTTTGATTTCATACTCTTCTTGACCGTCGATGAGATCTGGAGGGGGAGGCGGTGGTTGTTCTTGGTTCGCAAATGAGGATGCGATGTATGGAGTCAACAGCTTCTCATTGAACTGGGGGTGGATCTTTCAATGTGGCAGCAGCTTCAGCTTGTATGCTGCTGCTCCTGATTTCTCTATGATTTTGAATGGTCCTGTTCGTTTATCATCAAGCTTTTTCTTTGGTCATGGAAGATGAAGGTTGGCAGTGTCGAGCCATACCTTATCCCCAATCCGGTACTCTCTTTGAGTCTGTTTCTTTTTATCATACTGTGCCTTCATTTGTGCCACGGCCTTTTCTAATGCTTCATAAACCTCCTTATGGACCTTGGCCATAGTTTCCATGAAGTCGACAGCTGCAGGATTTGCGAAACTGGTTTTCTGAATAGACTCAGGAATGAGTCTGGGATTTCGTCCATATAGGACCATGAATGGACTTTTGCCCGTGGCCGAATGAACTTGGTTGTTGTGGGTGAATTTGGCAAGTGGTAGCCATGCTACCCAGTCAGTCTGTCAGTGATTGACAAAGATGCAGAGGTATTTCTCTACCTCCTGGTTGACTCTCTCTGTCTGTCCATCTGTCTGTGGATGGTACGCCATGGACGCGTTCTGGGTGATGTTCAATATTTTGTATAGTTCCTTCATGAATGTTGAGACGAATTGTGGTCCCCTGTCTGATATGACCACTTGTGGCATTCCATGCTTCATGTATATGTGATTGTGAAGTATTAATGCCCATCCTTTGGCGGATAACTCCTCATTGCATGGAATCAAGAGGATGTTCTTGGAGAAACGGTCTATGATGACTAGTAGAGCGTCAAATCCATCTGACTCGGGGAGTCCAGTGACCATATTAACTGAGATATGTGTCCATGGCGTGTTGGGTATTGTGTTGGGATGAAGAGGTGCTGCCTTGGCCTGCGTATCACTCTTCATTCTTTGACAAGTCTCGCATCCTTTGATGTATGACTCTACGTCCTTCTTCATCTTTGGCCACCAGTACTCATGAAGTATAAGCTCCTTGGTCTTGGAGATTCCGGGGTGTCCAGCGGTGATGTGATCATGAAATTGGGTGATGATCTCACCACATAGCATCGAGTCATTGGGAATATAGACTCATCTGTTGTACCACAGGATTTCGCTTTCCTGTGTGATCCCTTGTTTGTGGTTGAGGGATTTCTCGATTCCCTGGTCCCACTGTTCCTTCTGTTTTGTTGCGTCTCTTATATGCATGATCCTTTCTTTCGTGGTTGGTAGTACCAATGCTCGGAAGTGTTCTGGGGATAAGATGACCATGTCTTGATTGTCTTCTTTTCCCTGATCATGGTCGTCTCGCCTGCTGAGAAGATCAGCCTTCTGATTAGCGGTTCCAGCTTTATGTTGAAGGATAAAGTGGTATTCTGCTAGTTCAGTGACTCATTGAGCTTGTCGACGGTTCAACTTCTGGGGTTTCCAGAAGTATTGGAGATTCTGGTGATCGGTCCAGATCTCAATGGTCTCTTTGGCACCACTCCTCTAATGCCAGCATGATTGCTAACAACTTCTTGTCGTAAATCTCATAATTTCACTCGGTGATGGTGAGCGCTTTTGACATGAAGGCGACTGGTCTCCATTTGCCTTCCTTTTCTTGGCTTAGGACCACACCAATGGCTCTGTCACTGGCGTCGGCTTCGACTCAGAACTTTCCGTCGTCTGAAGGAATCATAAGAACTACGTTGGTTGTCATCAACTTCTTGAGTTGATTAAATGCTTGTTCTTGTTCTGATCCCCACATCCAGTCTACTTTTCCAGTTAACTGGGTAAGGGGATAGACTATCTTGGAATAGTCTTTGATGAACTTTCGGTAGAAGTTCGTGAATCCTAAGAAGGACTGTAATTCCTTCTTTTTCATTGGAGTTGGCCATTCCGCTATTTCCGCAATCTTGATTGGGTCCATGTGAATGGCATCTTCGCTTATGATGACCCCAAGGTATTCCGTTTCGAATACCTCAAATTCGCATTTCTCTGCTTTGAGAAACAGTTTGTTCTCTCGAAGTCATTGGAGTACTTGCCATACTATGTCTTGGTGCTCTGTCAAGGATTTCGTGAAGATGAGTATGTCATCGAGGTAAATTGTGACTTTTCCTCTGGTGATCAAATCCTTAAATATGTCGTTCATCATCCACTGGAATGTGGCTGGTGAGTTCATGAGTCCGAAGAACATTACCGTGGGTTCAAAGAGCCCTTGGTTCATTCTGAATGCGGCCTTTTCTTCGTCTCCATCTCGGATATGGACATTGTTGTATCCCCATCATACGTCTAGCTTGGAGAAGTACTTGGCTCCTCATAGTTTCTCGATTAGCTTGGAAATGAGTGGAAGAGGATAGCGATTCTTGATCGTCATTTCATTCAGTTTCCGATAATCCTGGACTGGTCGTAGTGAGCCATCCTTTTTCTTGACAAAGAAGAAAGGGGAGGCAAAGGGGGATTTCGAGGGGTGAATTCGCCCCGAATCTAAGTTCTCATCCAAGAACTTGTCCAACTGTTCTTGCTCGTTTCGATTGAGTGGATATACCTTGCAGTCCAAGGTTGACTTCGCGTTGGGGACCAGCTCGATTGCGTGGTCCCAGGGTCTTCTTTCTGGTAACTCGTCAAAGCTTTCTTTTGAGAATATATCCCTAAAGCTTTGATACTGAGGAGGCACGAGCTCCTCAAATGTCTGTTTCGGCTTCTCAGCATTGGCTGCTGCAGCCAACTTGTTCGCATGATGGATGGCACGAAGTATGATTTCTTCTTGCATGTTGACAGCAAGAATACTCTCTCCTTCCTCAAGCTCTTCATCCCATCAGTCTTCTTCATCTGCGTCAGGCAAGGTGAAATAGTTTTGGATGCAATGACATCGTCCGAATGTCAAAGTTCCCACCTTCCAATTGATGAAAGGGTTATGGCGTTTAAGCCAGTCATGGCCCAAGTATATGGTCTTGGAGCCTAGGTCGGTGACTGCAAGGTCAATTCGTTCACTATGTCCTCTGATGGTCATCCAGAGTTCTATGAATTCTGTTACGTCCCCTGCCTTATTGCATGTTCCATCAGCATTATAGACCAGTATAGGAGTTGCGGCCTTCCTGGTGTCCAACCGATGTTGTTGGATGTATGTTCGATTGATAGAGCTGCCTGTGCAGCCACTATCCAACAGTGCTTGGGTTGTCAATATCTGTTTCCCCATGCATGGGGAAAGTTGAATATCTACCAAGAAGTCCTGTCTGGAACTCTTGGTACCACAAATGTACTGAATCGGTTCATGCAGTTCATAGAGCTGTTCCCGGGCAATGCTCCCTCCCATCTGTAAGCTTTGAATAAGCTCGTCGTCGATCTCTCCAAGTCGTTTGGGATATACTCAAATGGAGAGAACCGCTTTGGCGTTTGCCAAGTCCTTGGAGTCACGTATTGCATGCATCGTCCAGTCAATTCGGAATGGTCTGAGCCATTGGGACCCATCCTGCTTCCCTGTATGTTCGGAAGACTTGTTCTGTTTCCCTGTGCATTCAGAAGCATTTGATACCCCCTTGTTAGGATAGGTGTTGGGTTTGACGCTCCCCCTTGCATTTGGAAGGTCAATGGTCTGTAGTTCCGGTGTTCTGGATATTGGGGTACTGGCTTTGGATTGGCTGACTTGCCACATTCTAAAAGCTGTGTCGTCTTCTTCATCGGGTACTTCAACAATAGTAGTTCTGCTGAAATGCCTCCTTTTTACCACCTGGGCACTAGCGGGATCCTGTCCCTTTTCCTCAGCCGACACCACTCATGACGGAGTTTGAATTTCCTTGGTCATTGACTCCCAGCTAGTGCCTAAGGCGACCTTCACACGTTTCTCGACCCTTTGACTTGCCGGCCCGGTTTGGTACTCAGCTTCGTCAAGTTTTCCACTCCCCGGACCAGTTTGTCTGGGTCGTCGGTCCTGGCCTTAGTTAGAGGCACTGTCCTGGTCCTCCGCCGACCCTGGTGGAACTGGTGAGCTTGCCCCGCCGCTCGAGGCAGGTACTGGGATGGTCGGACTTCTGGGAGGCCTGAAGGAGTCCCACCTACTGGTCCCTGCTCGTCACTGTGCACTCAGTGGCGTATCCGGTGAGCTCTGCTCATTGGACTTTGTTGTGGTGCCAACACCACTTGGCAAGTCCCACTCTAGTTCATCAGAGGTTCGGGATTTGTCACTACAGATACTCATGTCAGTGTCTTCTAGGAGGATGACGTACCTGTTTGTTCTTGATGATTCTTTCTTGGTCTTCGGCTTCAGTGAAGATATAGATATATTCTTTTGCGTATGTAATTTTCTATTTTCATAATAATCAGTCTGACCCACGGAAACCGAGGACACACCTTGAGACTCGGGCATGCAAGGGGAATTGAACCCTTGATGCCCTACTCTTTTACCTCCTCGATCTTGGAGGTGCTTGGCACCACTGCGTCAGTGGGCCCCATGTATCTCACAACGTTGTTCTCTTTTCTTGTAGGGCAATCCCTGCTCAGGTGACCCTTTTGGTCACACTTGAAGCAGCGCCCCTCGGCTCGTTGCCGGTCTAAGTCCATGGGCTTTTCCACCCCTCCGTATGTTGTCTACTTACCGGTTCCAGCATCGCGACTGGTTCCTCCACTCCCAGCAGTCGGCTTTGGAGCCAAGGACTTATTGCCCCAGCGGTGTTCTTGCCACTGGGCTGCTGTTGTTGGGGACGCAGGCCCTGCTTCTGGCCATCCCGAGGTGTACTAGTGGTCTGGTCAAAGACCCATTTCCGCTGTCTCTCTTCATACATCTGGAGGATGCATTCCTTCCACTCCAGATATGAGCATGGAATGCTTATGCCCATATTTGATATAAAGGTCATGTACAAACTAGGCACTCCTAGTCGCACCATTTTTACCATCATGCCGCACTCAGCCTCATTGGATCTCCGGCCCGCTAACTTGGCTTCTTCTTCCAGCTTCTGGAAGTAGTGGGAGGTGGGCTGTGCTCCCATGTGCAAGTCGAACATGTGCTTTTCATGAATTTCCTCGATCGCGGGATCTGGAATTGTCAGGTGACTAGGTCGATGAAGTTGGCCTAGTTGGGGTATCAGAAGTGGGCAGCAGTGCTGTCAAAGACATCGCCTACCCAGTATTCGGGTCTCTTGTAGACCCACCAGTCCTTGGCGGTGCCCTTGAAGTGGGACGTCGTGAATAGTACCAGGTGCGACAGCACCTGGAAATAGTGTCGGAACACTTCGAAATAGGCAATGCATCGCCTATGAAGCATTCAATATCGTCATGGTCCCCCTTGAATGGAGCGGGGACCTTGACGAGGTTGGCTTGATGCTCAGATAGGGGGCATCAGCGGCAGCATTCCCGACAGGGTTCGAGATTAGGTCAGGTGGTCCCTGACCAGGGGGGTGGGTCTTGGGATCGAAAATCGATCTGGCCTGTACCCCAGGTAGCTTCTTGGTGGCCCCGGCGGTCTTCCCCTTTCTGGCTCCTTTTCCTTCTCTTGAGCCTTGAGGTATTCCGCTAATGTCTTGCAGGCAGAATCCTTCCTGTCGAGTTCTTCGCGCATCTCTGTGATGCACCGTTCCTTCTCCAGCAGTTCAACTCCACATCTGCTGCTGGACTTCTTCTGCCGTGGCAGGGGTTCTTGATGCCCCTGCAGTGGCATTTCCTGCAGGGGCTCCTTCTGCTTCCATTTCTTCTCCAGCCCCTATGAAGAGAAGACTACCACCCTGATAGGGGTGGTATCCTTGGGTGACGCGCCCTATGATGCAGGGGCGAGTCAGGAAGTGTTCGTGGACTTATGACCGGGGTATCTGGTGGGTGGTCTGAATATATTTATATTGGGGATGGTGGTATTCCATCCTGCCATAGTAACCTGTATCGTAGGTTAACGTATTGTACTGGGGCTCTTGTCCCCACTCATTCCTCTCTTGCCACCTCCAGCCTCCATAAGTGCTGGAGGGTCTCCAGTTCCCGCTGCTCCTGAGGGGTTCTGGGTTGTAACCCTGGAAAACGATCCCTAGCAGAGGGGCAGAAAATTGACCGGTCGCGATTGGCATGTATCCAGTGGTTGATGATGTTGGCCCTGGCAGTGCTGGGCCCATCGAAGGGGATTCGGATGGGGTCACCCCTGTTAAGGGCCCAACCACTCATCCATTTCGACTCTGGGTTCTTCCCCAGAGGTCGCGGGCTTCGACGTCCCTTCATCGAACCTCCCATGCTGCAGTCTGGAATGGACCGAATAGTCTCCGGTCGACCTCAGAGAGGTCGGGCCAGATAAAATCGTCCCATATGGATTGAAGGGGTCGTCAGTGGCACGGGGAGCAGCCGAGACCAGGGCATTGTCTCCGACGATGTCGTCATCAGACTCATCATCAGAGATCTCGATGACGGAGAGGGAGGAGAGGGAGATTTCTTCTCCCTCATCTGGCCACCGCTCATGGCTCCAGGGGCCGTAGGGGTGGTTTCGATCCATGTTTGGATCGTCGGGGTGTGGAGGTCCAGAGTGGCTGGACCTTCTACTGTCATCACGTCGGGCGACGGAGGTCTAACCTCTACTGGGCTATGCGGAGAGGAGGGGTTCTTGGACGAGGGGGGGGGGCCAGGGTATGGGGGCGGGGGTTCGTCCAGCACAGTCCATACATCCCGCGCATATTCTTGGGCCGCTGTAAGGCTGGCTGTTGGTCGCTCCAGTGTGACGGTGGGTCATTCCATCCGGTAGCGGAGGAGGACAGCTCTCGTGTTATAGGCGTGAGCGGATTGGGCAATCTGGGCCCGAAGTTCTGAGATCCCTGGAGTTGGGGGTCTCGAGTCATTGCTCTCCTCGGAGGAGGAGGAAGGACCGATGGTGAATCGAGCCGGGGATGAACGAGTGGAACTGCTTCTCGTTCTCCCAGTCTTGCGGGGGGTATCCCCCTGGGAATGACATTGGTGGTGGGTGGGGCGGGGCGGGGTTCTAAGTTGGGTTGTCGGGGCTGCCTTCTGAGCAGTGCCCAGAGTTCTTCCTCGTAGATTAATATGGCGAGGACTGTAAAGAATGACAATAGTATGGCGATGCCGAGAGAAATGGTTCG
>JAUDYN010000028.1:0-22770 GCA_030407005.1 Desarmillaria ectypa | reverse complement strand
TGAGGAGAAAAAGATTAGGTTGTTAAGGGTCCAGTTCTCCTACAATGACCAAGGACTGAGATACCAGTATATGCTTGTCTTCCACGACAGTTTTATTCCTCTTCTCTAAATACAAAAATTTCATACATGCCATGCAATATACAGACTCCTGCTTTTAACATTTCTCACATGACTAGCACCCCTGCATCAGAATCAAGAAATCAATATGATGTCCTCAGATAAGATGATAACATGACTGTTTATAACAAACCCCCTCAATTGCCCATAAGGATCAAGAGAGCTGAACCAGAGGCAGAGAGTCTCTCATAGGAGCCTGTCATTCTGAAAGACATGGCCCTAGAAAAGACTACTGAAAGGAGCCCATCCAACCAGAGACAGAAACAACATACTAGCATCCAGGCAGTAAAAAGGGGGCATAGGGTTTCTATGATAGAGGTACCTGACAAAGAAGATGACACTGGCTTCTGAATCTAGGAAGAAAAATAAAAGACTCACAACCAATCCACAGATGACTGCCCTAACAAGGGGGTAGCCATAGATATTTGGTATAAGCCCTTCAAGGTAGACTGGACTCTGTGAGCAATCTGTGATGTGAAAATAGGGTCAGTCACAAGGGCTGCCCTATTCCTCTGAGTTCACCAAGACCAAACTCCTGAAATCACTGATGAGCTTATAACTGAGTGAAAGAAAGAGGGAAAACTTGCCAGAGAGCAACTCTATGAACTTTGTGAACTAATCTGCTATATACAGGACATGAAGAGTATAGGATGAGATTTTCTCATTGAGATCTGACTACAATCCTGTACTGGAACATAGACCTTCTTCATGAAAGGGCTGCTCAAAAGTGGCTATATGGGCAGTTCAATCAACTGAACCATCATTGAGAAGTACAACCTTGATACCTGAAAGACTGTGGCCCCCATCCCCATGTATAATGCTGATAGAACCTGCAATAAGACAGAAAACATCACCAAATTTGTCAAACTCCAAATGATGATTGGGAGCCACAGCAAATGAATTAACCTCATAGTCATCAATCTTGGCTCCAAAGATATATATCTAGGCCATGATTAGCTCAAATGCCACAACCCTGTCATCAACTGGAAGATGAGGATGATGACTTTTAGATACTGCCAATGTGCCAAAAAACCCTTTCTACTCCCTGACTCACACTCAGATGACAAGTGGAATGAAGAGCTGGAAGATGGTGAGGTCATTCTAGCTGTTAACATGCAGGAGGAACTCATAATTCACACTATGGATCACACCAATAATCTCACTATGGCCACCAATGCAGAGAAACCAAAGAAAGTATTCAAGAAGATGGTTCCTCTGTAATATTGCAGCTTCTGGAATCTATTCTGGCTCTAAAGAAAACTTTGATGAGCTCTCTGAATGAAAGCCCTGGGACCATGCAATTGAGCTAATACCTAATGCCAAGTCAACACTAGATTGCAAGGTCTATCCACTTGATCAAAATAAACAAGAACAGCTTAACAAGTTCCTAGATGAGAATCTTAGCTCAGGTTGCATCTATCCCTCAAAGTCACCATTTGCCTCTCCCTTTCTCTTCATCAAGAAAAATGATGGCTCACTGCATCCCATTTAGGACTATCATAAGCTCAACAAGATGACAATCAAAAATTGTTATCCACTTTCCCTCATCTCTGGGCTCATTGACAAACTGCAGAGAGTAAAGTACTTCAGCAAGTTGGACATTTGTTGAGAGTATAACAACATCAGAATATGTGAAGGAGATAAAAAGAAAGCCACCTTCATGGACAAATCATGGATTATTCAAAACCCACTGTCAGTTTTTTGTCCTACACCAACCTTCTCTGCCACATTCCAGTGGATGATGAATGATATCTTCCATGATCTTATCACTAAAGAGAAAGTCACAATCTATCTCAACATATTCTTATTTTCATGAAGGACTTAGAAGAGCATTGATGCATAGTATGACATGTACTGCAATGCTTATGAGAGAACAAGCTCTTCCTCAAGGCCAAGAAGTGTGAGTTTTGAGGTACTTAAGATAGAATACCTCATGTTATCATTAGCCAGGACTCTGTATAAATGGACCCAGTCAAGACAGCTAGCATCACTGAGTGGCCAATGCTGACCAAGAAAAAGAAACTCCAGTCATTCTTGGGATTCACAAACTTTTATCACAAATTCATCCATGACTACTCCAAGGTTGTTTGACCCCTTACTCAGTTGACTGGTAATGCTGAGTGAGATGGGAAGGGGCACAAGAGGCAAGTGTTCCAGCAATTGAAGAATGAGGATGACAGAAGATGTTGTCCTCACTATTCCAACAGAGACTGGGAAATTTATGGTGGAAGCAGACTCAAGTAATGGAGCCATTGGTGCTGTTCTTAGCAAACAACAAGGAAAGAGATGGTGACCAGTTGCTTTCATGTCTAAGGCCTTGATAGCAACTGAGCAAAACTATGAAATTTATGACAAGAAACTACTCATCATTATGCTTGCCCTTGGAAGAATAGCACCATTATCTGATGGGCACTGCTGAAGACATTAAAATCTAGACAGACTATCAAAATCTTCAGTATTTAGAAAGCCTCAGAAGTTAAATCATTGACAAACCTGATGGGTCACTGAACTAGCCAAGGTATCACTTTGTACTCAAACACAAATCTGAGACAGCCAACAAGAAGACTGACTTGCCTTAGCTGACATGATGACTACAACTAAGGCAAGAAAGATAACTATGATATTGTTGTTCTCTCCCCTTGATATTTCTATGCACTTATCATGCTCACTACTACTGAGACTCACTCCAAGATTTGAGACTTGACTAGACAACCAGAACTATAGGACCAAGGAATTGCTGACTCCCTTGACTATGAACATGATATCACCAAAAATGGTAGAATATTATACTATAATAGATGAATTTATGTACCAAAGAAATCAGCACTCTGAGGCAAAGTCATCACTCAGAGTCACAAATATATTATGGAAGGTCACCCTAGCATAGCAAAGACACAAGAACTCATATTCTGAGAATATTGGTGGCCCAAAGATGAAAAGGACATAGAGACCTACATGAAAGACTACAAAGCTTGCCAACAAATGAAGAGCAGTATGCAAGCCAAAGCAGCCCTGTTACACCTAAATACTATACCAACCATACTATGGATGCACATTTCTATTGATATGATAACTGGTCTTCTAGAATCCAATAGCTATAATGCCATGTTGGTAATTGTTGATCAATTCTCAAAATAATCATCCCAATCACCTGCAACAAGAAGCTCTCAGCAGAAGGATGGGCCAAAATCCTTCATGACCATGTCTATTTCAAATATGGCATGCCCCAAGTCATTATATCTGACTGGGGCCCCCAATTCATGAAAGACCTATATTGGATGCTTGATATTACTCAGAATGCATTCATAGCCTATCATCCTCAGATGTATGGACAAATAGAATGAGTCAATCAAGAAATTGAAAAATACCTATGAATCTTCATCAATCACTGACAGACTGATTGGAGCAACTGGCTATCACTCACCAAATTTGCACATAACAATTGCATACACTCTGCTAAAGGAAAAAGCCTCTTCATGGCTCTCTATGAATGAAATCCCCAACTCCTTCCCAATGCTAAATGATCCTCTCTGTTTACTATCCCCCACTGCCAGAGAGTTCTCCAAAACCATGGCCAAAGTATATAAGGAGGTGCATGCTGCCCTAAATAAAGCAGCAAACCAAATGAAGGCCTAGTATGATAAGGGCAAGAGAGTGGCAATTGATTACAATGTCAGTGACAGGGTCTGGTTGGACACCTCCAACTTGCACCTTTTGCAACCCAAGAAGAAACTTGATGACAAGTGAATAGACCCTTTCAAATCCTCATCAAGTGAAAGGGTTATATGTGGGAGCACAATTCCTGGGTAAGAGAAACAGAGATAGGCAATGCACAAGAAGTAATCAGAGACTACAAAGAAAAAATGCAGCAAGCAGGATAATTTGAAGTCACCAAAATTGTTAATGAACCCAAGAGCAGTCTCCATGATCCTTGATCATGACTACCAGGATAATGGAGATGTCTGTATACCTTGCACTTTAGGAAGATGGAATCCAGAAATGGGTCAAGAATCTTAATGAAACCTATTGGAAGACTATACTTGATGAGTATTGGACTAACCAATATGACTCTTCAAAGAAGGAACCCAATTATCTGAATGAAGCATAGGGCAGTTGGGAAAACTGCCTTAACAAGAGGGTAATGTTATGATTTTTCCATTTATCTTATCTTATTTTAGGCATCTATCTTATTCCTAGTGCCTATCACATATCTTATCAATCACAGTATTCCCACAGCACTGTTGTTACACCCTTATTGAACAATTCTTGCCCTTGTATTATAGTTTGCAATGGTCACTTGCTCAATGGACATTTCTTATTGTTTCATGCATAGACTAGTCATTGACAGACTTATTATTAGCTATATAGTTTTCATATATAAGTAAAATAGCTCTCATTGTATATTCCTCAGCTTCAAGTTAATGTTTATCTATACTGATACTCCACTCTTAGAGCTTGACTAAAGTTCTCAGTCCTTCTTTATCAGGTTCAAAGAGCATTAGATGTTGATCTTAAAGGTGACTGTCTGAATATGAGACAGCCTTGAGATATAATACACTCCCAGGATCATGTGAAGTTTGGGTCTAATAAAGCCATTATAGGCAGTATATGCCATTTGCTTATCTGGCAGATTTGATACATGTGGCAAGTCTTGATGAACCACTTAACATTATCTAGCAATTGAGGCCACCAGTATCTCTTCAATAGGTGTGCTCATACTAAATAGACACCTTTGTGTCTGAGCTCATCGTGTGCTATCTGCAGCAGTTGATACTGTCATTCTGGCAGTATAACCAGCTTGTGTTCTCCACTGTTGTCTCTCTTCCACAGTTTTCCATTTGATAGGAAAAATCCTGATGTGTAGTTGAGGAATGTTTGTTTTTGATCCTCTATCATTGTAGCAGATACTTGAAAATCTGCTAGGAATGCACAGACTAGGTCAATTCTTGCATCATTGAATTTGGCCTTTGCACTCCTTGGAATTTCTATCTCTAAATTTTCTGAAAAGGGATCTGCTGCCAGCAGATGGATGGTTTGTTTCTTCCCATCTCCTTGTCTTGTAGCTAATATGTGCATTGGAGATAGTATCTTCTGACTGAATGCACACTCCTTCATGAGTGGATTGATGATATGGATAAACCCATACATGTTATCCACCCATTCTGAATCAGGTTCTTCTGCAGGCTCTTTCCCAGATTGCAGATGGCATCTGGATAAACCATCCACACTATGTTTTGTCCCAGAGGTATGCACAAGCTTGAAATCAAATAGAAGTATGCTTGCTACTCACTGATTGATCACTGCACTTGGATTTATATCTAGATTATTGACCATTCTCTTGATGGCTATAGTGTTGACTTCAACCACTAAGTTTTTGACTCCAATTATCCATATAGCAGCCTCCTTCAATGCCCTGTATAGGCCATAGAGTTCAAGCTTGGGTTAGCTATATTTAGACTCTGTGTTATTAAATGGTATTGAATCAAAGTGAGACATATCTTTATTTTATATTTTATAGGTCTTGTTGGAAAATAGTATATCTGACTGCTTGAGAGCTTGTATCAACTGCTAGAATAATAGGAGCATCCAATTTATAGTCTATAGGATGAAGAGTGAGTGACTTAATAATTACATTCTTCAAGGCTTCTTGAACAGTATTCTGATCAGACCTCAGTAGAACTCAACCCCTTTGTGGGTGAGGTTGACTAGTGGTCATGCAAGCAAGCTGTAGCTGTGGATATAAATTCATAGAATTTCAGCAGTTTCAAAAAATGAGTGGATGTCTATCAAGTCCTGACATGGCTTCTAATTCTTGATTTTGTCAACTTTTCCATCCTCAGGTACTCTCCCTTTATAGGTACACTTGTGTCCAACTATGATTGCTTCAGAAACACAGAGATAGGCCTTCTTTCCTGACCAAGTACAACTAACATACTTTATCTACTATACAACCTGATTGAGATTTTAAAAATGTTTCTATATGAAATGGCAGATCTTAGAATTTCTCAGGATTGTTTCATATCCACTGTCCACTCTGTCTCTTAGTTGCTTTCTGGTCCTTTGATCCCAGTGTCATCAACAAAAGAAATTGTTACATCTAGGATTTCTTCTTGCAGCATATATGTTATATCTCCTTGAAGTACTTACATTAAATTGGTCTAGCCTATCAGGAGCATGGTTAGATGAAAGGTACTGAGTGGTGTCTGAAAAGTAGTCAGGTCTCAACTCTTAACAGAAAGTAACCTTTAGTTAAAAGCCACAAAGAGATTAAATACTCTATAGCAAGTGTGTCCACCAAATATCTCCACTAGCTGTTCTATGAGCAGAGGGACTTCTGAGTTGTGGACAGTCACTGCATTGAGCAGTTGAAGATTGTATACAATTTGTAATGAGTGTCTATCTTTCTTGAATACTATAAACTACTTGGATCAGTATGAAGAACTAAAAGGCTCATATATTCCAGAATCTATCTTGTCTTTGACAATGGCTATGACTTTATGATATAGGCCTGGAGGAATAGGAATATTTTTTGTATACTCAAGGAATATGCTCTATGACTGGAATAGTCACTGAGTGAAAGAAATCTTCTCTGAATTTTCTTCTGCAACTCATCCCATGTGAATCTGCTCTCTTGCAGCATCATGAGGTGATGCATGAGTTTCTACTCTTCTGGCCATAGGAAGTTCCCTGAGTGATTTTCTTCTATTATGTTGTGGTTTTCTTGAGTATAGTATCTGACCAGATAAAATTCAGGCAGATTGGTAGATAGGATTGGAATATCCACTAGTGGGTCTTTAGTGATCTCTTGTATGATTCAAAACTCTTCAGGCAGTGTCATGGATACAGGTTTTACACAGTTTTCAACCTTCTTATATTTCTTCTTCTTGGACTTAGAGTGAGTCACCTCAAATATGCCAGTAGGTTTGAAGGAAGAAGGTTTGCTGTGTGTACTGTCTGCTCTGAATAGGTCTATAAATAAGAGCTTGTGAGAGTGATCAATATACTGAAGAACTGACATAGAATGAAACTGAGTAGGGTTGATAGAATTGGAAAGGCTGTTATCTGTTACAGCATAATCTGCTTGAGCAGAAATGAAGTCAGTTCTAGTGACCAGAGAGGTATCAAGTTGATGACAAGCTATTTCTCTAGTCTTACTAATATAAGGCTAGGATTGATCAAGGCCATTTATGTGCTGCACTTGATCATTTGTTATAGTGGATACAGCTATAGTATATCCAGAGATAGATATAACATCTATGTTATTGGTTGAGCCTTTAGCTGCTGTCAAGAGTGAATGTATCTGATGCAAGTAATCTGATAGTAATTGTTTGACTATAATAAAGAGTCCAAATTCCCCTTATTCAGAGACTAGGTCCTTGTTTAAGGAAACTTTTCAGATATATCATCAGACAGATATGGCTTATGTATATGTGGATTCAAACTCAAATATCCTCTAGTCTATGAGAAGAGTAGGTGACCTTTCATGTGTGTGTATAACAACTTCTAACTCTGTGTTGGGGTTTTGAAGCATTAGGATCTGATCACCATTGGCCCTATTATTGATTTTTGATTCACATAGAATACTGAAGAGTTTTCTAGAAGAATGTTGTACATAGCATGTTTCACAACATGTACTTGAAAGTGGACTTCTAACCCTTTGAAGTTGAAGGGTACATCTCTGTATAAGCCTAGAGACCATCCTGTCTTGCCATTGGGACTAGTCAGGAAAATCTTGACAGATGAGTCCAATGACAGTCTGTATTTTTCCCATACTTCTGTGGACATAGCTATCACTTGAGAGCCTTTATCTAGCACTGCTTCCACTTCATGCAAGCTATTAATAACTGGAGTTAAGGCTCATAACCCAGCCACTTTATCTGCTACAACTATATGTGCATGTCATCTTTTGTAAGGTCATTATGATCAGCAAATCTTGGCCAACAATGGCTGCCCCTATGCCTTTCAGTGTCTCTACAGATACTGTGCAGTTGGTAAGGGCTTCTTTCAGCTGGTAGCATATTGCTAGGCTCTCTCTGCATAACTCATTTATGGATACTTCAAGCTTAGAGTCTAGTACTCTGTCATAGAGTTCATCCATTGTATCAGGCTGAAGGATGGGAGCTGCATACTTGTATTGATGTGGATCCTTCTTTGTTTTCACTTGCTGTTCTTTGGCTTTAGTGGGTGGATCCTGTGTCTTCATGTTTCCCTCAGCTACTGGCTCAGGTTGAATGGGCATTGAAACAGATGGCTGATTTTTTCCAGTGGATGAGATCACAACTTCAATCTTCTTGAATGGTCATTCTTGTTTTCTTCCTTGCACTTTAGCATCCTTCTTTGCTTTGATTGACTCCTGAAGCATCTGCTTAAGGATCTTGATAGTGGGGTCTTCTTCTTCCTCTTTCTCCTCTTGCTGACTCTCTACATATGCTATAAGTTGAGCAGCTTGAATTTCCACATGCTTCTCATACAAGCTTATTATCTGGGAAGGCTATAATTCCAGTGGTTCCCATGGCTTGCATGGATATCATATTGATGGAAGCAGATTTCTTATGCTCTTTATGTTATTTGTTGATCTGCACCTTGAGTAATCCTGACCCCTTGAGTAGGTCAGAACCATCTGGCATAGTTAGCCTCTATTTATTGTAGTCCCACTTGATAAGACTGCTTTCAGTATCTGCTTTTCTGGCAGTGCAATACCTGTAATCTGCTTCACATCTATCATATCTGCACTTCCTGTTATTGCTGCTGGATCCTCCTTTGTCTGCAAGCTTCTGGATAGTGGCCAGTAATCTTTCTTGCATGGACTCTATTTTAACAGATGGAGCAGCTTATTGCAGAGTGGTTAGTATGGCTGCTTGGCCTGGCATTATGGGAATTGGCTGCCCATAGGGTGTATACTCATATGGATTGTAGAAGGTAAGTCACAGACTCATAGCAGATGCCTGTTGCAAAGCATCTATCATTTCTACTATGTTTCCCCCAGGTGCTACTGGAGATTATCCATAAGTTGGAGCAGGAGCTGCTTGCTGACCTTGTATAGAGTAAGGCAGTAGCATTGCTTGAGGTGCATATAGTGCATATATTGGAGCAGGATTGACATAAGGGGATCTATAGCTTTCCAGCACATACTTGGCAGCCTTCCAGACCTCTTTCATAGGGAAGGGTTATGCCAGATCCTCATTAGGGAATATTACAGCCAATCACTGGTCAATCAACATCCTTAACCCTGGATGAATAGCAGATATGTATGCCCTAGCATATTCATGTGCTGACATGAGTGGGTTGGTTCTTGTAGTAGGATCTAGTCTAATGCTTTAAATGTATCTGTTGAAGTGGCCAAATTCATCTAATGATGCTATAGGTGAGATCCTCAACATTCTAGCCACTTCTTTTAGGTGAGTGAGCATGTAGTGGTGGGTCTCATTAGACTTCAGGTAGAACTTGTATATTTGAGATTTAAAAGCAGCCCAATTTTCTGCAGTCATGTTAGCTGGCATGGCTTTAGATGACTTTCATTATAGATTTGCTTGGATTGGATCTGTATATAGAATTGATGCCTGGATGAAATCCCAATATGCTTGCTGTCTGATGGCTTTATATGTCTGCTATACCTTGTCAAAGTAGATGGATAGGATTATTGAGTCTTGATCTTCTTTCCACCCCTAGCTTGGGGCTCTGCCAGAGTCTCTAATAGATAGTTATAGTTGATGCATCATATTGAAATGTAAATGGATCCTTCTATTCCTAGCCCAATGATATGTTCTGTCTAGTGATAGGAAACTTGATGAAGGAGGCAGACTTGGTTTTTCTGGCTCTACAGACCAGATACAGTGTATTACTAGGTTATTTTAATATGAGCTGGTAGGCTCTGAGTCTGAATTTGAGTATTGGCAGATGAGTAACTCTGTAGATACACCCTCCAAATGTGATTGTTCCTGATAAGGACTCTAGGATAGCTCTTAGTTCTTGTTTGTATATGAATGTAAAGATTGTGTCATAATGAAAGTGTCTTAACTTATTATCTAGTACCAAGTCAAATAGATCCTCCTCATCAGATATTCTATCACCCATGGCATCTTGTAGAGTAGCTCTGAGTGCTTCCACTTTTAAGTCTATATTGAAAACAAAGAGAAACCCATGTTGGGTGAGTGACTATCATGAACCATGAGTATAATAATCAGTCCTCATGTTGTTTTGGAGCCATATATCTGGGGATTGCTATGGATATGTAGATGGGATAAGATAAGATTTAAGAATAACAAAGAGGCAAAATAGTAACATTATCCCCTCATTAAGACAGTTATCCTGACTGTCAAGATTCTTCTGGAGAGTCATATTGGGCATTTGCTTGGGTGGTCCTATAGTGGTCTAGTAGGGTCTTCCAATGGCTCTCATCCAGGTTTTTTTTCATTTCTTGACTCCATCTCTTCATTGTATTAGATATGTGATATTCCATATCCTCTAAATATTCATGGTCAAGAATTCAACCTGACTGCCTTTCTTGGATTATGATTTTGGGCAGTATTAATCCTCAGGTATGTTGCACTTGTTCCTTATATTCTGCAATTGCATCTCTCACATTCTCTATTTCTGTTTCTTCTTACCCAGAAATTGTGTTCTAAGTCTATCCCTTCCATTTGACCAAATAGTCTATTACTATTCATGATTGTTTATCCTTTTTTCACCTGTACTCTTCGAGTTCAGGAGTCTAAGGCTTCCTCAATCTTGTCTCTTCCTGGCCATCACAGGTCAGAAGTGGCAGCAGGAAAGCTGGGGTTAATATATGGAGTCAGCAACTTTTCATTAAAACAGGGAGAAATCTTCCCAATGTGTGGTAGTTTTAACTTGTATGCTGCAGGTCCTATCCTTTCTAGAATTTCAAATGGGCCAGTTCACCTTGTCATCTAGCTTCTTCTTTGGTCTTGGGAGATGGAGGTTGCTCATATCAAGCCAGACCTTGCTTCTCATTGAGTATTCATGATATGGGTGTTTCTTCTTGTTGTACTGCTCCTTTATTTGAGCAGCCACTTTTTCCAGGGCTTTGTGCACTTCTTTGTGTACTTGCACCATTGTTTCTGTGAATTCAATGATAGTTGGATTTGCAAATAGGGTGTCTCAGGTGACATTGGGAACAAGTCAAGGATTTCATCTGTACAGGATCATGAATGGGCTCTTACCAGTGGTAGAATGGATTTGGTTGTTGTGGGTGAATTCTGCAAGTGATAACCAGTTGCTCCAATTATCCTGTCAATGATTGACAAATATCTATAAGTACTTTTTGATCTCCTAATTGACTCTTCAGTTTGACTATCAGTCTGCAGGTGGTAAGTGGTGGAGGCATTTGATGTGATATTTAATATTTAGTATAGGTCCTTTATGAAATTTAAAATGAATTGAGGACTGCAATCAGAAATAATGACTTGGGGCATTCCATGTTTAGCATAAACATGATCCTATAGAATTTAGGCCCACCCTTCTGTGAAAAGCTCTTCATAACATGCAATGGGGATAATCATTTTGGAGAATCTATTCACAATTACCAACAAGACATTATATCCATGGATATAGAGAGTCCAGTGACTATGTTAACAGAGATGTGTGTCCAGGCTTGATGGGGATTGCATTTGGGTGTAAGGGTGCTGCCTTGGCCTGGGTGCTATTCTTGGTGTGTTGGCATGTTTCACATCCCTTGATATACCTTTCTACATCATTTTTTAATTTTGGCCACCAATAGTCTTGGAGGACAGCTTTGTGGTTTTTGCTATCCCTGGATGTCTAGCCATAATATTATCATGGTTGTGGGTGATGATTTCACCTGATAAAGACTCCTTCTAGGTATATAGATATGCCTCTTGTAGTATAGCATCTCATAGTCCTGGGTAATTCCTTGTTCATGGTCCATGGAGTTAGCAATACCATGGTCCCACAACTCCCTTTGTCACATTATGTTCCAGATCTTTGACTGTTCTTGGATAGTGGTGAGCATGATGAGTGCATGAAAGTGCTCAGGTAGTAGGATGATAGTGTTATCATTATCTTTCTTGCCCTGATCATGATCATCCTGTCAGCTGAGTAGATCTGCCTTCTTATTGGTGGTTCTGAGCTTATTCTGGAGAGTGAAATGGTATTCAGCAAGTTCAGTTACCCACCAGGCTTGTCAATCAGTTCAGCTTCTGAGGTTTTTGAAAATATTGGAGATTCTGGTAGTTAGTCTAGATCTCTATTTCCTCTTCAATGCCTATAAGATAATGTCACCACTCTTCTAGAGCCAACATGATGGCTAGGAGTTCCTTGTCATAGATCTCATAATTGCATTCTATTGTGGTCAAGGCTTTGGACATAAATGTGACTGATTGTTATTTATCATTCTGATTTTGACTGAGGACTGCACTGACGCTCCCTCACTGGTGTCTGCCTCAACCCAGAATTTCCCATCATCAGAGGGGATGGTGAGGACTACATCCATCACCATCTGTTTTCTTTAGCAAGAGAAATGCTTGTTCCTGAGCTGTTTTCCACTTCCACTCAGCATTCCCAGTCAATTGGTGAGAGGTTGGATAATTTGGGAATAATCATATATGAATTTTCAATAAAAATTGGTGAACCCCAAAAAAGATTGTAATTCCTTTTTCTTGGTTGAGGTTGGCCATTCAGCTATTCCTGAGACCTTGATGGGGTCCATTCATATTGAATCTTTACTGATGATGATTCCCAGGTATTCTATTTCCAATACCTTGAATTCACATTTCTTGACTTTAAGGAAAAGTTTGTTTTCCCATAATCATTGCAGTACTCACTGAACAATCTGTTGGTGTTCCTCTAGGATTTTGGTAAAGATGAGAATATTATCAAGATAGATAGTCACTTTGCCCTCAGCAATAAGATCATGGAATATGTCTTCATCATCTACTTGAATATGGGCTGGTGAGTTGGTCAATCTGAAAAACATAACAGTAGGCTAGAATAGCCAACAGTTGGAGGCAGAAAGCAGCTTTCTCCTTGTTGCCTTCCCAGATTCAGACATTGTTATACCCTCATTGGACATTCAACTTGGAGAAGTATTTGGTACTGCATAGTTTGTCTATAAGTTCTGAAATCAAGAGAGAGGGGGTACCAATTTTTAATGGTCATTTCATTAAGTTTTCAGTAGTTCTGAATGGGGAAGAGGGAGCCATCTTTCTTTTTGACAAAGAAGAATGGGGAGGCAAATGGGGATTTTGAGAGATGAATTTGGCTGAAGTTCAGGTTTTCACTAAGGAATTAGTCAAGTTGCTCTTGTTCAGTTCAGTTAAGAGGATAGACTTTACAGTCTAGAGTGGATTTTACATTGGGAATTAGTTTGATAGCATGGTCCCATGGCTTCTGGACTAGTAGTTTATCAAAACCTTTCTTAGCGATGATATGCCATCTATGCATTCACACCTAGATTTTGCGATTTTGTAACAATACTATTGCACATCTATCCTATACTAGTGATATATAGAGGACTATACCTGAGGCTTTGAGCTGATAGTTAAAAGCAGTAAACAACTAGTAAAGCCAGGACTTAGATGCAACACCATTAGTGGGTGAAATCTATCAGCCAGCCAGACTAGTAACTCAAATGCTAGCAGGACTAAGTGAAATACAGCCACTAGCAAATAAAGGATGCTACTAGCATACCAAAAACCAGGAGCAGAGTATACAGATCTTGTGAATTTCTGTCACTAGCAAACTAGACTGAGCATAAATGCCCAAGTCAGGATAACCAGTCCCATGGCAATCTTGAAACAGGACTTGGAAATAAATTAGGAATGGATTAACCTTGAGCCCAGATCTGACTATTGTAATATAGATCTCTTATGATCAGTACTAGTGTAGCTAGACTGCACCCTTGATCATGATCAGATAGCTGTTACAGGCACCAATATCTGGATATCCATATAACCATGTTACTAGAGCATGTAATTGGGCCAAGGATGCGGAAAGACCAACTGTGGAGTCTCTAGACTGACCATTTGAAAAGAAACAGACTAGACCGACTATTGTGTGATTATTCACCATTATTTGTGACTAGCCAAGAAATCCTTACTGATATACCCTATACCCAGATGATATTTATAGTTCTGTACCTGTCTCAGTAGTATATAAGTAGTGGGATGGGTGCTCATGCAAGATAGGCAAGCTATCCCTGCAGCTGAGCCCTCACTAGTAGTAACTGGTGTCCCCAACTAAAGGCTTTTGTGCTTAACCTCGACAAAGTGATTAATAGTTGCTAAGTCACCTATAATATTGCATTGAATTGAAGTTCCTTAGAGTCACTGTTGTGTCCTGCAAAGGTCCAGAGTATTTTGAAGTTAGTTCAAGCAAAGTTCTTGGAGTTATAGTTTATTCTTAGGCCAAGAGCACCACTAGTTAGCCAAGAGTGCAACTAGTCAAGTGTTTATCACTTATAGAAAGCAGTATAGGGCCAAGAGTGCTACAAGTCTGAAGCACTTTCAGTCAGAATGAGTGCAGTAGCTCAAAACCAAGTCACTCTTTACCCAATTGTGTCTTACCCACCCCACTAGTACAAGTAGTACTTTGTATAACTCACTAGTAATGAATAAAACATCTTTCAAACAACCCCACTTATTATTGAAGTCTGCAGAATGCTTCCATTATACTTGAAACCACCCAGATTCAATATATTGGTTATTAAGCATAGAGTAGTGAGAGGTTTAGTGTGATTGGTGTTCATTGCCATTCCCTAATTCTTTTGTCACTTGCCATTACCAAGCACATCACTGGGTCTAATAGTTCCCATGCAGCCGGGACTAGACAGTTCTGCAAAAACAAAGGACAATGGAGAATGGTCATATCTTCAGTTCCACAATAAGGATGTATCCACTATCACCAATAATTCCAAGCTAACACATAATGGTAAAAATACAGCACTGGATTTGATCAGGAGTTAAAACTTACATGAGATGTGGGATGGATGGCCAGATGGCAATTTTGAACTTAATATTAACCACATTGTGTTTGAGGCTATGCCACCAATCCTTAAGAGACAGCATCAGCAAACCTAATAAATTGGCTTTACCATTATATTAGAACTTGACTCCAATTTATCAGACTCTTTTTTAGATATATCACTTGATTTCAAGTATCTTCATAGTCGAAATATTGCTGCTTTAGACTTATACTATCCAAATTCTTTGAAGTCTAGAGTCAATATGACGGAACTATTTCTATCAGAGGAGTTTAATAACGAGTACTCTCACAAAACAATGATACACACGCCCGCATGGTGCCGGAGTGGTGCCGGAGTGGTACCTGCGTGGCATGCGTGGTGGCATGGTTTGTCAGCATGGCCATGCGTGGTAAGCCTGCGTGGCTGCGTGGTTGCGTGGTTGTGTGGTACGCCAGCGTGGTCACTTGCGTGGTCCAAGGTTTATATCCAGAAGAAAGCGTATTGTTCATAGATTTAGAAAGAATAGTTCCTTCGGTTTTCAGGCGGTTCGTGCGGATTTTATGTTGGGATTATGTCTATAGCGGTGTACTAGTGTTAGTTAAAGAACTTTGAGCGATAAAAATGGAAAACTAGCCATCTTTGACAATATTACCTTCTCTTAATTATAGACATATAAGTGTACGATACAAACATACCGTGGAAACATAAACCTAAAGCTCGAAAGTTTTTAATTGACTGTCACGAAGCACACTAACATTTAACATCGTTTTTGATAAATATCGGAACTGGCCCTAATTGCGACCTGTGCATTGTGGAGGATATGCTCTATTATCATTAAGAAACATGTAAAGTAAAGTCGACTAATAAGTCACTTCAACTAAAAGTTGAACTTGCGTGGCTGCGTGGTCGCGTGGCACGCAAGCGTGGTACCACGCAGGTGACCACGCAAAATTTCTAGTGCCCGTATGTGTCTAAAAATAACCCTTATCAGATCACGCTGTACATGTGTTTTCCATGCGCTCAACATCGTACCGCGATGCGCTGGTACTGCGATCTCTTTAATTATGATACCTGTGACCCTGTCAAGTGGTGGATGGGTCGGCGAGCTCAGTTCCCCACTTTCTTTTTGGTTAGTGCGTGACTTACTCACAATTCCTGGTATCTCAGCGCTTTACATGCTATTTCACTACTGATTTGTCGTAGGATCCGCTGTTGCAGTCGAACGCATTTTCTCTGGTAGACGAGACAATATTTCCATCTGTTGTGCTAGCTTGAAGCCGGACACCATCAGAGTATTGATGTTGGTAAAGCATCGCCTGCATCTAGCGCATACGGCTGTCAATGAACTCTTAGATAGTTCTGTCAAACTGTAAGAGTACTTTATGTACAAGTAATATATATTCCCTATATCTTACGGCCGTACATGCACCCGTACCGTACTGTCAAGGCTCTTAGAACCAGGTTGACGGTACGGTGCAAAGCCCTACGCCAGTGTGCTAACTTTAACTATCACAAGGTATTTATTATTCATTCTGCTGTTCATGTATGAGAGTTAATGAGCACAATTTCATCAAGAACATCAACAAGGAAACTCATCTACAACTTTGCGAGCCAACCAAAGCCGATTGAAATCAGTAGTGCTCATGCTTGTTAGACATGAGGGTAAGTTGGAACGGAATAAATAAGATATCCCGGGTACGAGCTGTCTACACAAAAATCAGGAAAAGAAAATGACTTTTCCTGGATGAACATATAGACCACTCATCACTTACTCGTTAAGTCCCCCCCCCCCCTCAACCCAGAGGTTCGCGCCTATCTACAAGTAATTGCACGAGACTGATGCGGAGTCCAGCAATTCCGGTGGAAGATACACATTTGATTTTGCATAGACGCCATTTGGTATTCGAGCCCGACATGCTTAGAATTCAAAGAGGTTATCAAAGACATAATACAGAATGATAAAAGATACCCATGACATATGGGACATTATCAATGGCCTATCTTCATTCGTGCTGGTCCCAGATAGCTGAAAATCGATCGCAAATAAACCGCGCATACCAGAGCGGAACGAAGAAGTTGCTGCGCCGCTGCGGGAATTCTTCTCCTTTCCGATGACGTTGTGGGTCTTCCTTCTGCCAGTTTACGCAGGTACCCGTTGAAGTGAGGAAAATACATGGCCCTGACGAAAGGGGTTACAACGTCGCTGGGCAGGGCGGCGGAAAAAAGGTGGAGCTTCAGATGACGCTGGATCGACTTCTTGCTTGGGGCACCGATGTTCGTTTATAATGAGCACATGCGGTCTGCATATAATTACCTGTTCAAAAATTGGCTACTAGCGGAAGTTCGACGTCAGTTTCTATGGTCATATTGAAGCAAATAGTGTTACCAGCATGAGCTTGGATAGTCTTGGACGATAAATGATGATTTTTACCTTTGACCTGTTGAGAAATTTAGGGCAGATAGAAACAATTTCTTCACTATGTCTTGGGACAAGGTTAGCAGGATTCGTCTCGGATTCCGGAGTGGCTGTCCTACCTTTCGGGATAGGCGGAGCACGTTTGTGATTAATTCATATTCACCCAGGGCCACCAATTAAAACAGCGCTCAAGAAGCGCTCAGCAGAAAGAGCAACCTAAGGATTGGATCAGTAATTAAAGATAACGTTCAAGATCCGTTTTTCACACGGATAAACAATCCAACGTCATTCGCACCAGGATCCTGTACGCAGTTGAGAGTAAGCCTCGGTTTGAGAATCATGGCGGGTTCGGAGTAACTAGCATCGACCGAATCTCATCGCGACCAGAGTCCAATAATGCGCGGATGGTGATCAATACTAGTAACATCAGGCCGCCTTGACGTCGCCAAAATGACCTTGCTAGATTGATTTCAGTGTGTTGCATCTTCCTACTGTCCGGTTATGTTAATTTTTTGAGTACCGGGACCCGGTCAATGAGATGCGCTTCTTCAACCAGGTTTCGATTACTAGAAAGGCGGGAAAGTCAGGCCAGTTTCCGACTCCATGCGTCTGTTAATTAGGCGTGAGAATATGACAAAAATTAACCTATGATCAAGTAGAACATAGATGTGGACCCCATAATGTTCGATGGAATTGAGAGGATCTACGAGCCCACCAGCAGCATGTCTGTAATGAATCTCCGAATTATTTCAACATTGCTTTGTTTCCATATGGTTGACATACCTCAGTGCATGAAAAGTGAGAAAATAAAGCAACTGAATGGATATTGCTGAGTCGCTTGTCATTCGCCATGTCAGGATATAGGAGTGCGCGAAGCTTCAAACGTATAACTGCGGACGGTCAGGAAGCAATGAAGTACATATAACGAAGTAAAGGCGAACCGTAATTAGTAGTAGTATTTCTGGATTCAATGATAATACCTGCATGATTCTGAAGCAAAAGGTGTATTGTGAGGCAAATGCTATCAAGATGCGCTTTCCACCTTTGCGCTTTGAGCTGGTGCTTGCTGTTCGCTGCTATAATTGGAACGATTAGTAGGGGTTGAAATATTCTCGTATGAACGCAAGGTATAACATTTCCTACATTAATTTCGTGAGATAAAATCATGACGATATGGACTGGACTCACGAGTACTAAAGTCGTGGAGGTAGAATAAGTATAATAAGCCTTTCAGGTGCGATACCAGAAATACGGACAGAGAAGTCCTGGATAAACGCTGATGAAAGGAGCCTGTACGATCCTTGCAAAAGTGCGTGGTGCGAGTTACATCTAAAGTTCACACACGAGTCATCATTAGCGATATGATAGCATCACGGCAGTGATACAGACGATGATGGACGAATGTCAGGTGTAGGGTATTGTATCCACCGTAGTGACCGATTCTATGCCATGTACAGTGTGAACCCTACCCAAATCATGACTGTAAACAACAAGGCTGTGTGATGGGATTCGGGGGTACGAACCAGAGTATTTAGCAGCCTCACTGCAGTTAGACTTGATCCAACCGGTTCAAACTTACCAAGACGTGAAACATTGATTCAGCGAATAGACTCACGACTAAGTTTCTCCGCCGTAGTACACATCCAAAGCGCATGCTAGAACGCTAACATAGAGGGTCCAGTGGTAGGTAAATCTTGCGCTTCATTCGGATTGCCATACTCCACCTACGTGATGGTAAGGTCTAGACTTCTCTTGTGGGGATAAGCGATAAACCGTGAGTATGAGATAGATCATGGCAGCTACGTACCTGATATCAATCCAACCTGTTTAATAATAATCCTTCTTCCTCTAGTTGACTAGGACACGTACGACGCAAGGATCAAAGCCGTTATGTCTAGATTGATACCAACGTGAGATATCAGGAGTGGAAGTCTTGCCATTCGCCTTCCTCCTCTTCAGTTTATGGACTACACAAACAGCAAGCCTTCCATAATGTTTCTTTGTACAGCAGTTCCAGCCTAAACGTGGACTCTTGCATCAGAGCAGTTAATCTCACCATATGCCTGGCACAGCGATTAGCAACCGAGGGAGAAAAGATCCCATAAGGCTGCTTATACTGATGGGATACAAGTGCACCTCTGCAAAGTGTCGTCTTAAAATTGCAACATTAAATGACGTACGCGGAGAGAAAGTGTCAGCCGCCGTTTATACAGACGGCATATGCTGTTTGTACGGGCTTATCATCTTCGAACCTGACGGGCTAGTAAACATCCATCGACATATGCCTTCAATAAGAACTTGCCGCATGATATGCCTATGAATCATTCTCTGTGCATATGACTGCAATGTGGAAGTGAGTACGTCACTTTTATCCCGTTTCATCTAACGTCAAAATATAGCTTACCTGAAGCAGAGTTAGGGCACACATTCATTTGATCCTGACAAGAAAGGCGACCCTTCGTCCCGTCGCGAAGTCGGCACATGGTATGGATGTACCAGACCTAGAGCATGGCGGTGGTTATGCCTTGGTTACAGATGCGCGTATCGGTGATGAAATGTTCTGTATTCAAGATGGCGAGTACTCCGAACCGTCTTGATGAGCCGTCAACATTAAAATACAGTCAAGTCTCACACAAAGAAAAGGATTCCAACGGCATAGGTGGTAATCATTACTACGGCCATCAGTGAGCTTGATTGAAGTGCACATCGATAAGAACACCCGCATACCAGAGCCAGATTTCTGGAACTTTCCCGCAGCTACAAGCATGTCATAGGCTCGCCAATGGGGTCTCCCCTTAAATCCGTATACTGTCACGGTTATGGTATGGCGGCATCACGAGCTGGTATTCACAAGCGTGATAACATCTGAGCCCTCCTACTGGGACACGGGCGGTGATAATAATCTTGACTTCCCTAGAGAAGAGCGGATGCAGTCGTTGAGGAACAACTGACATTTGTACAAGCGCGACATCGAAAAGAAGTTGCGACCCGTTCTACAAGATATGAACGCTGGAATAAGGCCAAAGAAATGTTGGAACGTACCTGAATGTACCCAAACGTAGCCAGTATCTTATCCGGTATCTTTATGAACAGGCTAGACTCTCCGCCCTAAACCTCTTTAATTGTGGAGTAAATTTACCTGTATGGGTCACAACAACGGTAGTTTTCTTCTATTTACGCCACCACTTGTTTTAGGACGAAGACAATATCTTAATATGAACAACTAAGCGAATGAATGGTTGCCTCAACGGAACGGTTTCAAAGTACTTCGCCTAGAGTGTATCCAGGAACTTACCACACCACGTCCTTCGCTGCGACATTTGATCTGCGTGTCAACTCTGTCAAGCCAGCACGCGGAATGAAGGATTTTAATATGCCTGGTCATCGTTAAGCCGTTGGGCCTAAGACTGTAAATTGTGAGGCTACCCTGCACTGGAACTTCGACCCGGCTGCGGACAAGTACTGAGGAGGACAATTAGCGAGAGTCGAAAATCGAAAAGCCGGGGACATCGTTCAGCGTGTAGACCGCCGTTCAAAAGTTGGTACCTTTGATCCCAATATCGGGAATCAGTTTCGCTCTTTGAAAACCTGGTAGGAAGGATAATATGCAAATGAGAGTAGAAAAACAATCAAAACTGTTCAAATAATGCACGTCTGAATTATATATGGATACCGTATATTAAAGTAGCAGTAGACCCACCCCGCCTCAATGATTCTATACGAGTGCCTAGCGAATTGGTAACTGTCGTTTTTCAGGGAAGGGCCTACAGCATCTCGGCATCGTACCTGCAATGATCACTGATTTCGGTTTTCCCGTAAATACAACAATCATCGGTTACGACGGGGCGAGATCATCGGCGTTTAGGATCAAAAGAAAAAGAGGTTACGTAACTTGATTTGCCCTTTGTTCCGCACCGTTGTATCACATAGGTTCTTCTCCTAGCCGGCAACACACTCCCATATGACTCACTAGGCTGTGGTATATCGTACACTTTCTCCTTCACATGGACTCCATTGTTGCTGTCATACTTTCTGGCAGATGGCGGAACTGAACGCACGGTACGTAGCTGCCTGAGTGCCATCTTTTCCTGATGTTTAACCGCATCCCTCGAAAATGAAAAATTCAGCAGATATACTGCACCAGGATTCACGCTCCGTAAAGATGAAATAGGTACCTACGCATTCTGCGGATTTGGTGCTTCACCGAGATGCAAACATGTTGACCTGGAATGAATAATTAGCAATTCGACCGGCCGAAAATGCTGATCATATCTGTCGTAAGTAGTTAGTCACTGGGAATTTATAATTAAATGCTCAGTATGAACTCGAGAAGAATATAATGCAGTATAAATAACCAAACGATCGGCACGGTGCACCGTTTTACACAAGTGTTCTCTCAAGTTCCGTAAACCGTAACTTGGCTAGTAATTGAGAGCCGCGAACATAATAGCGAAACATGTGTTACGGGAAATCCCCGAAGATAACGCATCTCTCTCTCCGAATGGTGGAAGAAAAACTTCGTGGAGGGAAAATGGATGCAGAGCCTCCTTGTAGTGAGGTCGTCAGATGTGATGCGCCACCTGTTATCAAAGAACTTGAACGCCAGGAATTTTTCTTGGTGGAATTTCTCGATGGATACTGAAATGACTGATTATCAGCCAGCGAATCAGGAAATCATAGCCAGCAGATCAGCAAGCGTCTTCTCTCAGGAGAGTAACCGCGTAAGTATTACCCTGGCAGAGAAGGGTAATCAGGAGACTGTGAAAGCCGTGATTGTGGCTAAGCCGTGGGAGGTGCAATGGAGAATACGACACTGCGAAAGGATGATTTATGATGGTCACGCAATGTTCGAACTGATGAAAACAGACAGATGAAGGATCCTTTACACACAGGATGTAGAAATATGCCTTCCATCGGCCCATCGTCCCGTACATGCAATGACCGCTGTTTCTCAGAGGGAGAAAACCAGTACATAAAGAGATGATACTCATGCTTACCGCCACAGAACCCAATTCTGAATGGCTGATAACGCGAAGACCTCTCTCCCCAGTATCCATGAGTTGTTTCCAGGTCAGCTCGATATCGTTCATCCTGCAGTTTTACATACTAAGCTAATGGCGTCCATCTTGTAGAGCACATGCTGCGCGTTTCACCAGAAGCTCGCATAAAAGGCAGTGTACCTCCGACGCACATTCCGTCTCATCCATATGTACCTCCTCAACCACTACGCAAACCCTCGCCCGAGGATACCCGTTCCTGTCATGGGTTCTTCCCATCGCTTCCTCACCTGCAATCATCG
>JAUDYN010000027.1:0-22939 GCA_030407005.1 Desarmillaria ectypa | reverse complement strand
TCAACGTTTTGAATTCAGTCAGATTCGCCATATAAGGGTGGAACTTTCCATTTCACTATGGCTCTCCCGCAAAACTTTCCCTTCAAAGCGCCGACTGTATGTTGTTCAATTGTATACAGTAACAGCAAGCCAACATCTTGTGTCCTAGGTTACGTTCTCCACCAAGATATACCATCCCGGAATCAATGAAGAAGGTAACATCTGTATTCCTGTGCTCCGCGATGAGGTGCGTCTACCATTATCCCGGTGCCACACATGCCTAACGGAGCTTTTCTGCATTAGTGGAAACCATCAGTTACTCTATCATCGGGTGAGCTCAAGGCGTGTATACACGGGGTGCCTAGTTGACCATCGTCTAGTTCTTTCTGTCATCCAAGAAAAGATCAACAACCCGAGCACTGAAGATCCATTTGAGCCAGATATAGCTGCGGTAGGGATACCACATACGTGTCTGAACCTTGTTTACTGTTGTAAACAGCTTCTTAAGAATGACAAGAGCAAGTTCCTTGCAACTGCGAAGGAGTGGACGAAGAAGTAAATTTCTTCCCAAGTTCCCATTGATTTGCTGATATATGATACCTGTAGGTATGCAACATGAGGAATTTGTGGACAGGATTGAATAGGATATTTGTATAGTAGTCACAGAATGCAAACCGACTTTAATTTTTGGACGCGTTCGATCAAAGTAGTATTTGTGGCTGTTGTGGGAATTGATGCCATGAGGCTCGGACAGTTGTCGACTGTCACAGGCTGAAGATATACGACGACGAGCACCTTCCTTCGCCCTTGTTTTCCCTGTACTGACTACAGAATCTTGGCCTTTCTGTAGCCGTTATCGTCGCTGTTACGTCCCAGGCTTCTGATCTCCATCCAACTACTCGTGTTCAACACGTTGCCTCGCACTTTCCTTTCCGGTCAGAGATCTTGTATGGCTACAGCCCAACGTGTATAAAACGAGGGTCCGACAATGCATCGATTTCGGTGAGTTTGTTAACCATCGTGGCACTGGCATCACTGCCTGACTATCCCTTACAGCAAAAAGTCCGACGCGAAGAGAGTTTACACTCCAGCTCTTCACACAGAGCTTGCCTTAGATTCCCCTGGCCATTTACCAGAGCTACCGCCGACCAGTGACTTTCGAACGTCACTTATACTCCCAGAGTGAGATAACTTTACCTCATTTTCCACGTTGTTTTGTTCACCTTTCCTTTCCCAGTCTTTCTCGCAGATTCAGTCTTCTCCGCTCATCGTCCGGTGCGCCTCTCTCTGCAGACGCTCTTCGTTCAAAACTTGCAGAGCAGAGGGCGAGAGGCTTAGAAAACCAAGTCACGGAGGAGGAGGAGGATATGATCCTCGAATCATTGGGCCTTGGTCGGTCACGACCCTCGACACCTGCAAAGTCGCAAGAACAAGCTTCAGATGGTAGCGCACGTCAGTCCTCTCATTCTTCAACGACAATTGGCTCCTCGTATTCGCCCTCGTCGTCGAGTAGAACTGGTTCTATAAAGCGCTACAGCAACAATCTATTCGGTTCTGGAAAACTTCGCGATTACACTTACATCCGCACTGCCCACAACAAGTCTCATTCGCGCGCTCAGACTTCAATGTCATCTGCAGAAATGTCTTATAAGTCGATTCCATTCTCTGAAGGCGTGCAATCTTCAACGCCACCGGATATAAGCTCCGACCAACCCCAAATTCACTCTGCGCCCTTGCTCGCACCTACTCCTTACAACGAGCAAATACCAGAATCGCCAGACATGGCACTGTCATGGTCATTGGGAGCATCCGCGTACAAACGAGCGTCGATGGCATTGCAACAAGCAATCAGCGAGATGGAGGAAGAAGAACCAGAGGATGAGATTGTGTTACCAAGGTTGGCGCCAATTGTGCGTTCGAGTGTTGATCATCGTCGCTCACCGGAAGTTGTGAGTAACTTTCTTCTGGCAGCTAATTCGCTACTCAGTTTTACCAGACTAGAACAAGTGGACCCGCCTGCTTTTGAGGCAGGCATGGCGATATCTTCGGACAAACAGATCTGCACTGATGAAGAACGTGCATCTCCCATTCCTTCCCGTACACTTCCCGGCTATATTCCCGGCATGCCGAGACCGATGACTCCTATGAAAATATGGATTCTGATGAGCAGCGGTCTTATTCTACTACCCCTCGCGCAGCCTCTCCTCCCTCTCTACCAGCCCGTGTCGACTCTCCTTCTCCTATATCCCTCCCAGTTTAGTATCTGGTCTCTTCAGACAAGGTTCAACATCATCTCCGTCATCTTCACGGAGACAGTCTCCCCGTCCCATTTCACCTTTAATCCACCGGCTCTGTTTCTTCAACGTAGCGTCAACGGCAGACAAACACCTGATGAACCGCCGAGGTCGGTGGAAGTTTCTGTTGATTCGGAAAGTCTCTTAACTCGTCAATGCTTGGGCGCAGACGGGCTGCTTCGCCCCTTTCTACGGCAACGTACCAACCAATGACAACCACCTCTCGGCCTGGTACTCCATCTAATGGTGCATGGTCACCGCCCGTTTCGCCTGGGCTCAAGTCGTCATTTGGGCATAATAGAAATGGTAGTTGGTTCAGTGATGCAAATAGTAGCGCAGAAGTTACTGGTTCATTCGATCAGTCGAACAGAGGAGGCACACGATCTCTCAAGTCCCCTGCGCTTCCTGATTCCCCCTTGATCGATCGTGGACACAGTACATTGGATTCTATCAGCTTGAGTTACTCTTCGTTTTCCGACAAACGTCCTGGTTCGCCCATGTCCCTTATGGAACTCGCTCCATCTAGCAATAAAGTTGTGCGATCGCCAACTCCGACACAGAGCACGCATTCTCCGGCTTCTCCCGCATTCTCCAGTGGTGGAATGTCTCCCCGTAATGGTAGCAGACGGTCGTCCAGACAAAACGGCACGTCAAACCCCTTCAATTTTGGACCTAACAATCCCTTGTGTTCTCGCCGATTGCCAGCTCCTCACGATCATCGTTGGAATCTGCAGGTTCTAGCTATCATTCTTGGGAAGGAGACTACAAAGAGAATACCATGTCACTATTTAATGATACTGACCCCCAGCAACCCGCTTGGCATGATGTATATGTTTCCGACCAATCCAGCTCCATTACTCCAGGCGGCTCCCCTAATGATGAATGGGATGCCGAAGAAATCATTCGCAGATACGCAGGACTGAAAAAAGCGGACTTCCTCGCCATTCAAGAAAAGCTTGTGGGCGTAGCAGTCGCCAAGCTCACGCCTTCGTCATCGTCAGAAAGTTATAACCGTGCTCCATCGTTACGAAGACGACGTCCGTCCACCGCGCAGTCGAACTATTCTGTCAATGCAGAGTGAGTAGTGATTTCATTCTAGGGGTTTCCTTCATGCTGACGGGCACTTATTATCCAGATCGGAAGTCCCGCACAATCACAGCCTTCAGCGTCCCCGCCCAATGAGGGTTTGGTTAAAACATCGAAACCTACCGTTGGTGTCAGTAAGGTTCCATCACCTGAACCGGTAGATACTACCGTGACAGGCGGGGACATATCCCCAACCACTCGGAAGAATCGGGATCTTGCCCACGTTCTCTTTGGATATGATGAAGCCGAAGGGTACGACAGTTCTCCGACACCCAAACCTATGGTTCCTGTTGCGCAGAAGGAACCCGTGGATAATGTCCCGGTCCTGACTTCTCCATTACCATTAAATATAAACTCCCCTCCAGTTCCGACTCCAGAAAATACTCAATTTCTATCGCCGCCTACGTCTCCGTATACTGGTACGCATAATTCTTCCTCGAGGTTGCCGCAGTCTCCGGAGGCGGAAGCAGAGCTGGCTCGGGATGTGCAGCGTAGGGCCGAGGCAGCGATGTTGGCCTTGAAGAAGCCCAGTCCTCAGAAGGCCTCTGAAGGGCTGTCTTCATCTGGGTCCGTTTCTCGCAAACGTGTTTCGCCCCATCAAATTTCAACACCTACTCTGGTTTCAGCTTCCACTAGTGTTGATACGATACCTCTACGAGCTGCATCAATTTCAGCTTCTCAGTCAGGTCCTTCCAGGATTGGCAGCCGTTTTAAGAAGCTGAGAGGAACTCTTCGAAAAAACAACATACCCACCGGGGAGGTGACGCCTTACCCGTTAGTCGTTCCGCCGCCTATCCAAACCATCGGATATGAACCGGATCGGCTAAACCCCGCAATTGACGGGATTGGAGTAATGAGTGCTACTGAACCAAGATTCAAAGTACCCGTTTCTAGTCCTCCGGCTACAGCTGGACCAGGACTGAAGGGCTTCATTTCTCGTCTTCGCAATAAGCCACGGACAATAGATCCCAGCCTCCAGTACGTTGGCCGACACTCCCCTCAGCTATCTGTATCTTCTTCACTTCGTCGGACCGATTCAAGTGCGCCGCGAAACCTCCACGATACAAGTCCCAATGACTCCGCGAGCCCATCAACAATCACCGCCAACCCTGCCACAGGGTAACCAAGAACCCGTGGATCCTGATGAATCCGTCGCCCTAAGACAACTTTTGATGCGGCTCATAACCTGGGCCTCGACGAAAAGAAATTGAACGACCTTCTTCTAGTTCGCTCTGGATCAACATCCTCCAGGACTTCGAATTGGCCGTCGACGCTGACGAGAAGCAATTCAAGCGCTGCGGCGTTTGTCACACCAGACGATCGTAGTCCCGCTCAAGCTAGAGACAATGAACGTCCAAGAACTACTGGTATTAATCGCCGTACCGTAGATGATAGAGGTCCTTCTCGGGCGCCTTCACTTCGAAAACAACCCGATCATCTTCGTCGCCCTCGAGAAGGACAGAATCAACGTGATCCCACTGTCAGTGCTGTCATACGCCGTACCATAATCGTGCCATCGGATACCAGAGCTTCGACTGTAGATATCAATGCCCTGCCAGGAAGAATTCGTCTCGCCGGCGCAGAGTCAGTGCTGCCTCGATCTCAGGACGGTCTATTCATGATCGGGTACCTACTCCCCCACCACGTACCGCAGGACGGAGATACTCCAAAGATACCTCCCCTCCGGTCCCGCAGCTCCCACAAGCCGTCCCAGCCCCGGGGGAAGGCCATTTGAATATCCCAGGTATCGAAAAGTCTAACTCTACTTATGATTCCTTGTAAGTGTCACCGTCACGTATTTCATGGCAGGTGTCTAATTTTCTGGTTGCTTGAAGGTATGACATGTATGCAAGCGACAACAAACCAAACGCACAATCATCGGCCCCGAATGAAAGGGCAGGTCCCAGCGAAGCGACCGGTCCGTCCATCGAAGTCATAGAACTTGCCAACGGAGAGACTATATGGCAAGTTTTTCGAAAATGTCCGAGATTCCCGTCTTCTTATCTTCGCGACACAGGTCAATTGTAAGGGGTCTCCGAGACGATGACTCGGAGTCTCTCTATGCCTCTCGAACCAGCCTGGCCTCGGAATACGATGTCCATGATGAAGACATGCAAGTTTACGTTAGAGAGCATCCGAGAAAAAGTGTTGCCTCCATTATTCCCCCCAAAAACCTCAAGGAAAGTCGTCCCGTCCTGAGACCAAGGTAAGGCCTGGTACCATCTTCCCCATTCAATGGTTATCATTATTCATCATTATACAGGTTTTTTATAGTTCATCAGCTCAAATTGGACGCCTCATCGAGAACATCTCGCAAGGTATGGAGGCCGGATCCTTCAACTTCCGCGCGGCAAATCCCCGGTCCACTCCCCTTCATCATCGTTATCAACTTTTGACAACGGCTGGACAGTAGAAGAAAGACTAGACCATATGATTGGCTCTATGAAGGGAGCATAGCTTGAAGGGTTTTTTTTGTGGCCTTATGTATTTACTGAGATCTGGACTTGTTTTGTTTTTGCATATCTATTCCATTTTAATAATGCCGATTGACGAAAACTATAATATATATATAATGTACAAGGTATCTTTACATTCCGTGCAGGTCGATCCATCGATTCAGCGCAAGTGCCAACAAAGCTTCCACCAGTAATGTGTCATGATTAAACTTGTATTGCAGCAGTCCATGTGTTGGTCCGACTGCGGTCGAAGAAACATACCGACGAAAAGCAGCAATTTGGAAATCGGCGCTACGTACAGCTGAAGAAGCTACGAGTCAGCGGAAGTTGATGATCGATAATGCTTATGATACATACATCGTAAGACGTTGGGTCGTTAGGGCATTTGCGCCATTCTAGTTGTCTTCCATCGGAGGACACAAACGATCGCGCACTGTCGGAAAAACCATGAGCAGGGTGACGAAAATTAAATGCCAAGAACTTACTTTTGTCTCGATCCAGGCCGTACGAGATGCGACATTGGAATTTGTCGTTTACCAATCGTCACTCTCCCCAAATGATTGCCCGGGCTCCAGTCAAAGGACGCAACCAGGTCTTTGTTATTGCTGAGGACCTGTGAGCAACACCCGTTGGTTGACTGCGAGGTAAGGCTGCAACATTCCAAGCTCACAGTTGTTCTGATACTTGGAGCTATACTTCGCTCGGGCGTGTCGAAACAAAGGTAGATGGGTTTTGTGTCTTCACCGATGATAACACAAGAGCGGGGGGTCATCTCGGCCAGTGAAGAAGAGGTCGTATGTTGGGTCAGCCATGGATAAAGTCGCAAATGTTTGTGTCCTGCAACTTTCCCTCTAGCCGCTTTTTATAGAGCCGTTATTGAACTGTGTTGCACCCGTGATTTAGCGATAGTGGCGCAGAAGAGAAGCGAAGGCAAGGTCTAGAGGTCAGGGAGGGTGGTCGATATGATGATGTCAAGTTGAGCCCAGCATAGCGGATGTGCTGCTCGCTATCCCGTACATCTGCGGTGCCGACGCTCCCAACGCGGCGTCAATCCTTATTTGAAAAAGATGAGTCGCACTAAAAGGTTATTTTTTCAAATGGTAACCATAGTTAGGCTGGGTCTCTTAGCCTCGGTGTCAGAGCCACTGGAGCCTTATGTTCCAGCCCCGAGGCGCATGTTGAAAAGAAGTTGGCAATGCGTCACCGACCCGTCGTCTAGTTTTGCCTAGGATCATCCAGACCTCTAAAAGACTCGGTGTTCCAATCATAGTTATAGACGTCATTGACAGTCCTGATCGTTGATGAGAATTCTAAAGCCTACGAGAGAAAATCAGGAAAAACCGCAGCCGGCAAGCTGCTACTCACAAGAGAGTAGATTCTCGTCGATATGCAACTATAAACATTATTGAGGAAAACAGAAAATCTAGGAATTCACTTTCCATAATTGTCGTTTCTTTAACTTCCTAGTCACATGCACAGCGCTCCCTCCAAAGTTGCCTCCGCCGAAAGCAAGAACCACGGTTTCCTCAGCCCCAGGACCGCGCACGATCCCCCGTTTCCTCCTCATTTCAATAGCCTCCTTTGCAAATTTGAAACGTGCTTGGTCGGACCCTGCAGGGGTATAGTTATGGTTAAACTTTGATTTCTAAAAGAAAGAAAAGAACAGGGGAACGTACCGATATTGAAAGTAGGTGATTCAACGGCTGCCTTGAACATCTCGAAGGGGACGCGAGAAAATATCTGTAACAACACCTCACGTCCGCTGGGTCCAGAGCCTGATGGAGTAGACGGTACGGAGTCTGGAGTCATTTGTACCTCTAGAACTTCGGGAAGTGTTACAACCAAGAAGTGGAAGACATCATCTCGGATTCGTTGGGCAAAGTGACCAAACACGGTGACTGGTGGAATATCAGGCGTTGATGATCCGTCGGGTGAAGACGGAGGGAGCGTATCAACAAATTCGAGCCACGACCCAATGGTATTGACGTTTATAGATCGTCTGCATGTCTCATATGCAAACTGGCAAAGGTCGTCCATACCGCCCAGGAGACAACCTGCGGCGAGGACGGCCCGCGCATTGGCCGGTCTAATCAAACTTAGCGAAACGGAAGAGTAGAGATAGCCCAGAGCTAAGGAATGGACGATCAGGGATGATAGCGGCGAATGTTGTATAGATGTCATACCTATCGCAAAGCCCTGGCAGGCGAAAAAAAAAATATATGTATAAATTAAGAACGCGCTCTTTGACATGGGAGACATGATTACGAACCTCTTGGGTAACCTCTGGTTCCTGTTCGAGAGGTACAAATATTACCCTTTGACCCCCACCTTGGGGTGATGTTGACATCAAGTGAGCCAAAAATGGTGACCGCGACAATATAATAGCATGTAAACGATAACTACTTTGTTGTACTTGCTAGAAAGATCGGAAATGCGGAAATGAAAGGATCAGTGAATACGTGAAAACGATAATTCAAAGGACGTACGAGGATGGTGTCGGCATAGTTCTTCAGGCCAGATCACGGTCAGAGAACGAGTCCAGACTCGCAGCATCAAAGAAAACTCACTCCCGTCTGGAAACCAGCATGGTAAAGATGATTGACGATATCCTCATTGTGATTTTGGTGCGAGCTGCGAGAGCGATAAAAAAGATCAACAACGTCCCGGACGCGAAGGAGAGAAGACCAACTGGGAATAACCATTCGCTGGATATGCAGAGCCCGTAGCTGAGTGGTTCGAGTCGTCGAACGAGTCTGGCGATGGCGTAGGCTGCCCATAGGTTATCCCATTCGGATGGCCATGCCCGTTCATTGAGGTCGATGATGAACTGGTGCTCATGTCGTTTTTCGGTTAGATGAAAGAAAGATACAACGAGGGCTCTGTCACCCAGTGGCAGCCTGTCAGATGGGGGGACGAAATTCGAGTGCCAGTGCGACGTGGTGAGGCAAACCGAGGAAAGGCGCTGGCTGTCCTGACCAACGCCTGAGTTTCAAATTCGACAACACCGACACTCGACGCTGTTACCACTCATCCTAGAAAAAAAATATTCTACAAGCTAACTCTACGTCTTGCCTCGACCGCAATTCCTCCGTCTCTGTTATTTATTCCATCGTCAGTCCAATTGGCCAGCAGCAAAACGCCCGCAGAGGCCCTTTGCTATTTTCAAACTCCGCCTGCCATGTTGCCGCTCCACCTGCCTCGCGATTCGCTAAGTATACACTCCCTGCTACTGTGAAAGGGAACATAATACCTTCTCGCGTGGAAATTCATATCCGATTCAGGAGTGAACGGTGACTGGAACACATATGTCGTCCTCATTTCCAATGATTCCAAGACCGTGTTGTACCAGCCATCTTCTCCAGCATGGTTCTTCCAATTGACATTAGAACATATTCTAGGTGGTCCTTCGGAACCAGAAGGGGGCGCCCCATGAAGATTTTCCGGTCTGCTGGTACTACCACGTAGTGCTGTTATTGCGGAACGTCTCGATATATCCCTCATCCGACACGGGAAAACTGCAAGTGGGTATACGATTTCGACACTCGCCTGCCGGTACCTGTGCCTTTAGCAGGTATTAGAAGATCATCCAATGGCAGCATAGAATACCGGTAACTGACCGATACAAATTAGAATACCTCCGTCAAACCTTCAGTGACCAATTCCCCGAAATTTTTCAGAGGTCAGTAGTAGTGTGGCGCATCCAACTCTTCGTCCATTTAACTTGATCATTTATTTCAGTTTGTTCCGTCTTGTACCCGGTGAGGTATTCCTCTAGTATTTTGCCTCGGACTGCTCCCATATGGCAAGTCTGCTCTCATCTCTTGGAAAATCTAGGGTCAAGAACGCAACTTACAGGTCCACGGAGATGGTTCGTTTTCGTCCCCGCCACTTTTCTATCCCCCGATACACGGAACCAAAACTATTGGCAGAGGCATCCGCTCCAATTTGATGAAGAGCTTCGTCTGCATGACGCCCTCTGATGACATGTTTGGCAACGCTGATAACCTCCATAATTTCGAACGATGGGCATGCGGTCAGTCTGATAAATTGTTTATAGGTGATAATGCAATTGATTATAATGGAAAAGAGACATCAATGATGGTGGCTGGCGGCAGTCCATGTTTGCAGGGATCCCGAAACGTAAAGGATACTGCAAACTGCGAGTGAATTTTGGGCTGGGAGAAGCAGAATAACGATAGAATTTACAATATGCACGGATATATGGGTATACTAGTATCATAAAAGATCATGAAGGCTGCTTGTTGTGCGAGCCTTGGGGCGACGAAGGGCTAGCTTTGGATTTCAGAACTAGATCCGGAGAAGACGTATCCACTCGGAATAGAGTGAATACCGGGCGAGTCGACGAAGGTGATGCCCTTGATTGTACAACGGGCCGCTTGGGACTAGGCTCCATACTTTGGATGGAGGCGGTGGCGACGGACGATGTTGGCTGGGAATAGTATTGGGATGGCATGGGTGCTTGGGGTAGGACGACTCGATGAATTGGTGAAGGGTGCACCGCGAAAGGGTCGAAGGAGTCGAGTAAGGGGGAGCGAGCCATCGCCATATGCAACGCAGGATGGCCGCGAATTCTTGCTTACTTTTTTTTCTTTATGTTTTATGGATGCGGCTTGGAAAGGTATTATTCCGGGAGGCTCGGCGTTTCCGCTGAGGTATCCGTTCTCCACGTGGCTTCTTATTTCCCCACATTCGATCGCCGATCATCCCCGTTTCCCATTTCAGGTCTCCGATTCCTCCGATTCTACCCATCAATACTACGGCGGATAAACCAACCGGACCACTAACATTTGTTGTCAATAATTAGCGTACGTACACATTGCCTACCAACCATTACACTCCATTACATTAGTCATTTGATGTTAAGATCGGGGCCTTCTATCTGCATTTCATATTCTCATCTCATCACTTCTCATCACTCGCCTTCGACAAGGCTTCGAATCTTTTTTTCTTTTTCAATTTGTGCATTTCGTGGTTTGTCCGGGTGCAATTGGTTATTCAGAAGGAGCAAAGTGTAATTTTATGCGTCTCGACTCTCGAACGAGCTGATGCAGTCCGCAATCCTCGTGTAGCCGTTGGGCATGCTCGTCTCACTGCAAGTCTGGATTTCTGCCACAAAGCCTATTACGCCGATTCTCGCAAAATCTAAAACATTCGTATGAATACTCCGCCGCACCCAATCACGTTAGGGATAGTAGGCACGCTGCACTCCCAAGTTGACGTCGTACATCGTAAAAATCGACATCATGGCCTAGTGTCCCACAAAGATTAGTAAGAATAGCTGCCCAGAGCACTACACCTACTATCTTCGACCTCGCCCCAGCGTTCGATTTGACTTGACACCTCGACCCGAGCGGCTATTGATGCCTGCTCCACCGTGATAAACCGCTTAACCAACGCCAAAGCAATCAAGAACGATTTCGTTATGTATGTGGCTCGTTCCATGGCTGTTTTTCCCATGAGACCCGACGCCGTTGAGGATCGTAATATACCTACCAGCCATTTCCCAGGAAGTGAACTTTTTCAGCTCTTCAATGAATCTCTGCTTCGTTGCTTCTGGCTGCCTGTTGGACAGTATCGACTCAAATTGTGGATTTCGACGTTGAACGCGTTACGTGCCCATTCCAGCAAGGGATCCCAATGGTCCGACTGAGAGCGTCCACGAGTTGAGGAGGGTAGTCTTCGTGGAAGCTAACAAATATATAAGCTTCTGGCCCCTTGAAGCAACTGGCCACCCAGATGCCTACCATATTGTATCTTTATCAAGATATTCAAGCAAAGCATGGCAGACCTCTTCTCGGGTAGGCATCTTCGCTAAGGAATCGATCGCTCTAGAGACCAAAGATGTCTGCGACTCCTTCAAACCCCTTGACAAGGTATCAAACAGCTGACTCACAATTGGCAAAGCATGAGGCATTAGTAGTTTGTCCTGGTTATCCCATCAGTAGCGACGAGAGTCGCAACTAATTTTTTATTTCAGGGTAGTAAGAGCGTATTGCAGAGGGGGGTTTTGAGTGCGCGCCTATCCAGAGTTACGGCAAACGACTCTCCCCCGTTTTCATGCCCACATCCTTCCAAAAGCGTTTCATCGTCGCCTCTGCGCCTATAAAGCATTTCCTTTTCAACAAATATACAGCTGGAAAGTAAATAGTTCGCTCCCGGTTCGTCTCTGTGACTGGAGGGCCATCGATAATAGACGCTGTAGATTGAAGTCTCCTGAGATTACGCAGAAAGGCTCCAGTTGTTGATCTTATGAGCGCTAGCCGGCAGAAGAGAACCTCATAGTCGTGAGCACGACACCGACTGTAGCACTGAAAAAAAGAATTTAAGCGTGATGTGACGTAGAATGACGCTGTATCACGTGCCAATGCGGACGCGCCCCTGCAGGCTGCAACTTTGGTGGTAACGTACTCTTCCCTGTTTCTGCCACCCTTTTACCTGCTTGTGGAATTGCCATGAAGAATGACTCCAGTCCCTCTCAAGCTAGAATATCGTCGTATTTTTCCAAGCCTCAAGTTCGAGTCCCAACAAAAGAGGCAAAGATAAGTCAGCCCTATCGATTTAACTGGCGAGGCGGACATTGCAAGACGATGAGCCACCTCCAAAGAAACGAAAAATAACAACTCTTCTTCTCCTGTCCTCTCTCGGACGTCAGAGTGGCAGTATACGCCCCTCAATACCGAGACTGCGTCTGCGAAACCCCAAACGGAACGCGAGATTGATGCAAAGAAAAAACGTCAGGAGGCTTTCAGGAAGAAGCTGTTGGCAGATGATCATCACTTTAGTCGACGAGCGTCTATCACACGTGAACCTGTAGAGGATGAAGTTGAGGAGCTGTCGGGAGCCGAGTCGGATGATGGGTTCAAGGCCTTGACGGAGATGTTTTCGGTCAAAGGCCAAAATGTGAAGAAGGTCGCCAGAAAGAAGCCCGTACGCACAAAGAGTGCACCAAAGGTCGTCGAAGAGAACGGACCATGCGGACAGCCGTATACACCTTTGGAAAAGCAGGTAAGTATCACTTTCATCAATAGACGATGTACGATTAATGATTACCGACCGTACACCAGGTTCTTCAAGCTCAAAACGGAGAATCCTGGTACCCGTGTTAATGATTGAGGTTGGATACAAGTACAGGTTCTTTGGTGATGATGCTAAGGTGCGATATTAATACTCTGTCAAGACAAGCATTCGGCTGAGCGATAGCCAGGTCGCGAGTAAAGAACTCGGGATGGTATCTTTAAGGATCGCAAACTTCTTGTTGGCCTCTATTCCCTCCCACAGGCGGGACATACATTTAAAAAAGTTTGTGCTTAATACTGTTTTGACAGGAATTTCTGATTGTCTCCGGTAGGCTACTATCGCAAGGTTATCGAGTTGGGATTGTGCAACAGACAGAAACAGCTGCTTTGAAGAAGTCAGCGACAACCGAAATGCGCCTTTTGAACGGAAGTTGACTGGCCTATATACAGCAACTACGTGAGTCCTGTACTTAATATGTTCATAGAGACACAACCTGATAACAGGGTAGATTTGTGGATGGCCTCGATTCTGTAGATGACGTCGACAAATATGTTGCTCCGCCTTTTATGTGTATCGTTGAGGAGAAAAGTGGCCCCCACGACGGGGGGGTGCATATTGGCTTAATCAGTATCTGTCCAAGTACAGGAGACGTTATAGGGATGCGTTTGATGGTACGGTGTAACTTCTTGTGATACTCGATGGTCGGGTCCCTCAAAACTATTAACGATTCTACTGTAGGACACCCTTATGCGATTAGAACTAGAGGTAATATTTGCTGAAGTTTGTAGAATATGATCCTCTCTATCGTTTATTAGACGAGGTTGTCACATACAAACCTGCCGAGTTGCTGTTACATCAAGGTGGTCTAACGAAAGCAACGGAGAAGATGTTATCTCACTTCACTACGTATGTTTCAACGTCATGGTACCGAGAGTGTGCGAGTAACCTACTATGCTAGCATCTCATCGAGTAGTGGCGGCATCCGTGTTGAGCACTTCTCGGATTTGATGGCGTATACAGATGCATATTCATACATTACCGATTTCTACACCAAGAAGAAACTAGGACCCGTGGTCTCGGATAATGTCAGATCTGGTACAAATTGATAAAAGTTTCTTTATGTTCATGCGCTCATCCTTTCACCAGGAAAAATCCTTGCCGATATCTCCGACTTTCCCAAGTCGGTGGTGGTCGCTCTCGCGCACTCCATGAAGTACCTATCAAAGTTTGGCCTCGCCGATGCTTTTTTGGAGACTAACTTCTTTACCAAATTCACCACGCGTGCTCACATGCTGCTGGCTGCCAATACCCTTCAGAATCTCGAGATATATAGGAACGAGACGGATCATACAACTCGCGGTTCCCTAATGTGGATTTTGGATCGTACGAAGACAAGATTTGGCGCCCGATTACTGAGGTACTGGGTAGGCAGGCCCTTGGTTGATAAAAAGTATGTCGGTATTCAGTTGTTCTTGTCTAAGAAGTAAATTCTTTCGTAGCGCTCTACAGGAACGAGTAGACGCAGTAGAGGAGATTCTTACAAGCTCTTCAGAAAAACTCGTCAGCCTCCGTCAGGTTCTTAAAGGACTTCCTGATCTCGCCAAGGGCCTCTGTAGAATACACTACGGTCAGGTAACGGTTTGGCGCTCCAGACAGACGCAGCCATCTGCTCACACTGTTGTGATAGTGCACTCCTCAGGAACTGGCAACCCTTATACGCGCCTTCAAAAAAATTGCCGACTCTGTAGAGGCCATAGACAAACAATCTGACGTCGGATTCGATTCCATGCTCTTGAACGACGTCATATTTTCGCTTCAACATGTAAAAGGTCCCGTCGCCGATGTTGGGCATAGTGAACCTCAATGAGGCGGCGGAGGGCAAGAAGACTAGTATGTGGGTCGACCCCGAACGATATCCTGACGTCTTGGATCGTGACCTCGTTCGTTTTATTTGCTTTGAGGTCTTAGATGGGAGACATTGATGTGATGACAATTGATGTAGGCAATACTGCAGGTAGAAGCGGAGCTGGAAGATGAATTGAAAGCGAGTGAGTGTTGTAAGATTGGTGTATGACCCTGACTCATCTTTAGCAGTTCGGAAACTCTTGAAGTTTCCATCGCTTCAATGGAGTACGGTTTCAGGAGAAGATGTGAGCAGCCATGTCTCTTTCCTTATTCTGTCGCTTAGCTTGTACAGTTTGTTGTGGAAGTGAAGAAAAGCGATCATAGGCCAATTCCTGATGACTGGAACCGACTTTCAAGGTCCGTCACACGCACTATTCTATGGAATTTTCTGATGTCTACTTACCGAAGAACGAAATATTTTGAACGTTATCAACCTTTATCCGTAAAACACAAAGTCGAAGAGCGGAACCAAGGACAAGAGAGCTTAAAAGTGCGTCGTGGAACATCCACCTTCAATCACCAGGGTATTCAATCAAAAGCAGGCCGAGGCTCAAAAAGCATATCTCGTTCTTGGCTGAAATCAGCCAGAAATATTATGGCGTATTGCGAAACGCGGTCACCAAACTTGCCATTGCTGATTGTCTACTCAGCTTAGCACACGTAGCTTTGCTACCAGGGTATGTTAAGCCATGTCTTGCTGAGGATGACGTCCTCGAAATCGTTGACGGGCGGCATCCGATGGTTGAGGCGTTGCGGGATAATCCTTTCGTTCCGAACACCATCCTCATGGGGGGCTCTGAACCTAAGAATAAAATCATTACGGGACCAAATATGGGAGGGTAAGGGTTTTTTCCCATCGACTCAGATAAGATTTTATATTAAATCCTTTACTAGGAAAAGCTCTTCGGTACGTATGGTGGCCCTTATTGCCGTCATGGCCCAGGTCGGTAGCTATGTTCCTGCCGCATCTGTCAAAATCAATCTGCTGGATTCCATTCTTACAAGGATGGGAGGTACGTGATTTCTTGTACCAGAGAACTCAGTTGTGCTGACATGTTCGCATAGCTTCTGACGACCTTGCGAGAGGAAGATCTACATTTATGGTGGAGATGGCAGAAACCAGTGATATTCTGCATTCAGCGACGGAGAGGAGCCTAGTAGTTCTGGATGAACTTGGGCGGGGAACCTCGACTTTTGATGGGGTAAGTTTTTTCCTTTGATAGAATTTCCATGGTATGTAGCTTACAGCACACTAGATGGCCATTGCGGACGCTGTCTTGCAGCATCTGGTGCAGTTGGTCGGGTGCAAGACGCTGTTCATCACGCACTATCCTTCGATAGCCTTGGGATTGGAGAAGAAGTTCCCAAAGCAGATTCATAATTTGCATATGGGCTACGAAGCTGAAACTCGCATTACTGGATTTCGTGACATCACATTCTTGTATCGTCTGACTAATGGAATTGCTCCGGGTAAGCCCTTTTGACATATTTGAATCCTTCGCTAATCTACGCAGAATCCTTTGGTGTGGAGTGTGGCGCTCTTGCTGGGTTGCCAGAAAGCCTTTTGTCCGTCGCCGCTGAACAGTCATCCCGGATGAAAGACCAAGTAATGTCCCGTACGAGACGCAATAAGTACGCCTGAAGTTGTGTGTCTCTTCTCTCATTCTGACCTGTTTCTCTATTATAGGATTAAAAAGACTATGAGGCTGTTGCGCATATGCTTACAGAGTGGGAAGACAGCAGCTAGTTCACTTTTAGCTCTTAGACTGGTAACAGATGAATTGGGGGCGGATCATTATTAGCATTGCTGCATATTGGCACAATCTAACTGGAGGATTGTTCTTGTTGTCGATTTATGGGTACTCTCTGTCCTAAGGCTTCCAGAGCTCACAAGAAGAAAATGTTCAAAGGGATATTGTGTTCACCACTCGTGAATGTTCGGTTTAATCCAAACAGCCTGTAAGAAGTGAGCCGGTCTCTGAAGAATGCATGGGTTCACATACCAGCATGCTCCGACTCTCGTTACCGTCTTCATCCACGGTTTTTACGACGGAACTAGAGTCGACACTAGGACTGTTGACAAACTTTGAAATACTTTCCAGTTTTTGGACATCGATTTTGTAGTTTCGAGCGAGATTTTCGATGTCGAGACGCGTGGTGGCATGATTTCCGTTGATTGAGCATGGAGCTGAGTGTCGCAGCATAGACGTTGCGTCCGGTACTCGATGTTTCTTCCAACTCGGAGCGGGCACGCGAGCTAAGCACGCTGCTTTTGGATGCAGCCTTCGAAGAACGTTAGTCTCATACGGACACATTGAGAGAAGGCTTAGATACAGACTGGCTGGAACGATTGCATATGATGATCCACGCGTACTTGGCCCAGCCTGTTCAAATTAGACAAAAAATGAGGGTCTGGGCATCGCGTTCGACATCTAGGCATCCGTTAGAAGAATTGAGGACGCAACTTGACAGTGAACGCACCTTCATTTTTTACTTCGCTAGCCCTGAGTCGAGTTTGTTGTGTCTGCAGTACGAGGGGTCCTTGCACCAGCCCAGGACGGTCTCTCAGCCATCTTTGGATATTTTCTTGCAGCCTTTGACGATGCGGCGCCCATGAACGATGGCTGTGGTGAGAGGGTCATCAGCACGTGACGAAGCAGCGTCTTTGAGGCATTCCTTGGCCTTCTTATTTTTGCATCCTTCTCAATCTGCAGCGCGGGTGCGCTTGTATCACGACCACAGACCTCATTTAGTACGATTTAATGTCCCTATCCTGCCAAGGCCACACCTCTCGTGGCGTCTGGTCACACTCGCCCCGTTACCACCCCTTTCTTTTTCTCCCATTCAAGACGACGGCACGTATTTGCTCATTTCGAGTTGTAAAGATGGAAATCCGATGTTGAGGGAATGGACTGGCGACTGGATAGGTACTTTTCTTGGGCATAAGGGTGCTGTTTGGAGTACCAAACTATCCCCCGATGCGTCTAGAGCAGCTTCCGGAAGTGCTGATTCAATCACCGCGTACGTCTGATATCCTGGTCATTCTATCCTGCTTACCTTGTTCGTTGCAGCAAAGTCTGGGACACATATACAGGAAATTTTGCTACATTCTTTTCCGCATAATCACATTGTCCGCAGCGTAGCCCTCTCTCCGACATCGTCCCATCTGCTCACCGGCGGGCAAGAGAAGAAAGTGCGGATGTTTGACCTTGGTAGGCCTGATGCGGACCCAGATTACCCTCGGAGAGCCTGGTGCTCCTTCGCATGATGGAACGGTCAAAAAGTGTGGTCTGGGTTGGTGATCACACCGGCGTGACTGCAGGAGAGGATGGTCTTATCAAGTACGTATTCATGTCTCGCTCGAACTGCTGAGATTGCTGAGACGTGACAAGGTGGTGGGATCTACGAACGAGGACGTTAACGAATACTATGACCTTTCCTAAACCTATCACTTCCATGGAATTGTCGCCGCAGACGGGACGATTAATTGTGACCTCGGGTTACAACCGTCGCGTTATCCTGCTCTTCCAATAGCAATGGACTGACGCACAGTCTGAATCTTCCCTACTCACCTTCGTCTGCGACAATACAATCCCAATTCTACGGACCGATTTGTCACTGGTAACACGGGTGACGAATGGGTTAGGGTACACGCGATGGACAGGCTGAAGAAAGAGAGGTTTTAAAAGGGACAACCACGGTTCCGTACATTGTGTCGAATTTAGCCCCGACGGAGGAGATGTATGGCTAGCGCAGTGTTGCGGTAGATGCCTTAATTCCTGACAGCGGCAATTGACTGATTGCGACGGGTAACCATGGTAAGAGGATGGTAAGTATGACCCCGTAATCCTGTGCTGCGGTCTCTGATCTTTTTTTTCCAGGAACTATAACGACTGTGGCAAACTACAACCTGGAAAAACTTATGGTCTTTGGCAGGGACAGACAAACGGAGGCTAAAGTGGAGTTGTTGTATATGAGAAGGTTCATGGTGTTTTTTTTTTTCTGAGAAAGATGTACTGTATGAATCTTTGCATTCGCAACTGTCGATATAATGGCCTGTAATAATGACACGCTACTCGTGGCTGTCTCACTTACGTCACCAATACGATTGGCGTGACAGAGGTCGTGACAGCGCAACGGCTCTTGTTCTCCCAGATCCAAGTCCAGCACTATTTCGTTCGTCATGCCTCCCAATCATCATCACCACCATCGTTCGCTGTCTCTAGAGTCGGCTCATTCGACTTCTCCCCGTTCTCCGTCACCGCCATCACAGACTTTTCACTCGTCGATTCTACCTCACTCCATTCCTACCCCTGCGCTTCTTGAGTCTGTCGCTGGTGCTGCCCATTACTCAGGAATCAAAGTAGACCCAGAGGCGTTGAAACATAGGCGAGGCGAGTATGGAGCGAAGAGAATCCTGCAACAATGAGCCGGTGAAAGCAGACCATCAACGCATCATGGCAGACTTGAAGGAACTTATTGTTGCCGGCCAACCGTGGAGATTTTCGAAAGGTCGTGGAACAAGAATGCTGTGTTTGAGGTACGTTGAAGCCTGGTGATTTTTCGGTCCCTTTTGAATGAATTCGTCAAGGACCCGCTTTCGTATTGTAAAGGCTACAATGAGTATGCTGCCCCAGGCACGTTGTCTAAATTACTATCTACATCTGTGACTGACACTTTCACAGTGGTTTGCTCTGGTACGATGCCTGTGTGAATAACCCTATTTCCTGGCTGATTAGTGTTCCAAGCCGAAATTGTTTTCAAAGTCGGAGACGCTGTCTACGAGAATCATGTCGTCGACGAGCTTCCCGAACCGTTTGGTATATGCCCAGAAACAAGAATACACTGCTAGATTGTTTGGGCCGTAAGAAGGTAAGCAGGAGGTATCTCGGATTTGGAAGTAGACCTATTATTGAGCCTGTGCCAGGTCATCGACTCAATTATCGTAGTTGACCTTGATCGCGAGAGAAGATTGTGAGATTAGTTGACCAATGGGATGGAAAGGTGCCGACATGGTTTGGATCGCATACTTTAAGACGTGCGAATGCCAAGATTGCTCCTTGGCTTATACATGTGCCGAAGCAAGTATGAATATCGTTAAGTTCTGGGACATATTACTATACTGTTAGTTGTACTTTGGATACATAGTATTGTAATTTTGCTAATAACTCGGCTTGTTGCCGCAATATGTATTGGCAGGCCACGTGGATTTCAACATATTGATCGAGCGCAGCAGTACTGTGGACTGTGGCGGGCTGCTGCGCATCTATTGGTTCCTTCAGAGTCTCCTGCCAGCGACCCCAGCCGCAGTCGACGGTCCCGTCACCACCCGCTATCCTTCTTTCCCTTTTACCCACCATGGCAGCTCGAGTTTTCGCAGCCAGAGATACAAAGACCCTCAAGGAAGGGCAAGGAGCGTGATCTTATGCATCGGGACTCACCTAAGGATCCTCAGCCCACTGATCTCGACGAAAAACTCATTGCCTTTCGTTCGTCGCACAGCAGCGTACGCTGATTCTCTCTCTTTTGGCCCTTTCTTGCTTATCCTTGTCTTATATTAGCGCTAGTCGGCCCAGGGACAAGTCTGAGCGGCCCGCCCCCCCCACCGCCGCCGCCTGCTCGCCAGGATCGTTCTCCAAGGCCCGCTCCCCCGCCTCCCGCTCGGCCTTCACCTTCACCAAGAAGCATCATCTCTCCCCTCAGCTCGCCGTCTCGCGCCCGTCACAGGAAGCCGATCCAGATGACTTTTCTCGTCGCCTTAAATATCACCTTCGTCTCCATCTGCCCGACCGGCTCAAGTAGCCAAGCAATCCCACAAACTCTTTGACCCAGATCGCGACCCCAATACCAATGCGACGTACTGCGGAGCCTGAGACTATGTCGGATGCCGCCAGCTCTTATGCCCTCTCGGAACGGTCCAGAGAAAGCCGCTGCCAGGCAGCTCTTCAATCATCGTAAAGATGATCCAGTACGTTTCTCAGTCCTTGCTAGGACCCCAGGTCGCCCTCCTCCTACCCCAAAGTCGTCCGGAGACTACATATCTGCTTCTTCTACCTCGTCATATGCTGCTTCCCAGACCTCATCCAGCTTCACATTGTCTTCTACAACCGACGGCTCATCCGCATCCTCTGCGCTGTTTGAAGGCCAACGCAAAGTCGGCCGAGGAGCAAGGCACCAATGTTTTGCTGTGCAGCTCAAAAAGCTATACAGGACAATTACCAGCCTCGAATCCAAGGTGAATCAGGATGACCTTGAAGAGAACGAGGATAGTAGTAGGATATTGTTGAAAGGTAAAGAAGTTGAGAACGAAGACCTCGAGAAGGAGAAATGGAAGAAGAAGATCAGTGATCATAAGAGGTACTTTTGCCGTCTCTTGTGTATCCCGCCTCAGGTGCTGACAGTCCGTCTTCGTAGCCTGGTCGAGAACATTCATAATCTCCTCGAAATCTCCTTGGCTCCCAGTGTTCCTGCCTCCTCCGCAATATTCCAACCAAGTACAACATTATTGTGCGGCTGTGGACCTATGGGTTTCACAAGCTCCTAGAGTCTCTTCGGCGCTCCTCTTTTACTTCTCCACTAGCCATGGAGCATCTCCAAGACTTCATTTATTACGCTTACACGTTCTACACAGGCCTCTTAGAAGAACCTACCCTCAGCACCTTCAAGAGCGGGTGGTTGGAGGCCCTAGGTGATCTTGCACGGTATCGAATGGCCGTCGCAGCAATGGTCACTGGAATTACAAACAGTGGGGGGTCGCTCACGGCCGCCAATGTGTCGGAAGTTGTTCGGACAGCGAGCACGCCCTCTTCAGACGGCCTGGCGCCTCCCGTCCCAGACGGGGCTAAATCCATCAGTGACGCACCCGCAGCTAGGATCGACGACTCTCCATCGCCCAGCGTTGGGCTGGCTGCGGCGCGGCTACTGGACGTCGAACCTGAAAAGGAGCGATGGCGAGGGATTGCCCGGGATTGGTATGGCACCGGACTGACCGATCAACCTGGGACTGGTAAACTCCATCACCACCTGGGTTTGTTAAGCAGAGAAGTCGAAGGTGAAGAGTTGAGAGGTGTTTATCATTTTGTCAAGAGGTGAGTTGGTTCGGATTGTCTTGTAAAAAAAATTCTCAGTTTTTTTCCTCTTAGCATGACTACCCTTCACCCTTTCATGACATCACGCGAATCTGTTCTTCCTATCTGGTCTGCCGCAGCTCAGGCCCGACGATCCCTTCCAGATGCTCGTGTGCCTGACCTATTCGTCCTGCTGCATGGCATGCTTTTCACCAACATCCAACTCGATGATTTCCAGCCGACTCTCGCACGGTTCGTTGAACGCCTGGAAATAGAAGGCGCTGAAGACCGCGAGTGGATGATGATGGCCGCAATTAATATCGGTTCCATATTAGAGTATGGCAAACCCAGTGGTGTTTTGAAAAGGATTGGTGGTGTGGGCCCTCGTGACTCAGGAACCGCTGCTGCCATGCGTGTTATGGCAAAGCGCGAACTTCTTGCAGAAGACAGAATGGATGTCGACGAGCCGACAGTCCAAGTTTCTCCTGCGCTCTCAGAAATGGAGGCCGACTCCGGAGAACTCCCGTATGCTTTCAAGCTTGCTCTTCAAATCACCTTCACCATGGTATCCCATGTCTTGCGTCGGCCTATGCGGAAAATTTCCCCATTTGCACGTTCTACAGTGAACCCATACCTTACAGTCGTGTTGACGTTCCTGGCTACTATTCTCAAACACGAAGCTTCGCGAGAAGTATTGGAACGCAGTATCCCATGGGAGGAACTTGCCAAATTCTTTGCCATCGTACCTCGTAGCATCATGACCAGGCAGGGTTTGGATAAGCCCGTACCTCGTGATACTGAACGATGGACCATGGTGACAAACGGCTGTGCGCCTCCATTGGCAGAGGACTGGTGTCTACGTGGTATGGAGTGGGTAGCGCGCAAGGTCTATGAGCGAGGTTTCTGGAAGAGCGGTGAGGTGTACTGGATGGAGTGGGGGTAGCGCGCAAGGTCTATGAGCGAGGTTTCTGGAAGAGCGGTGAGGACCGAAAAGCAGAACTTGAAGTACTCAATGAAGCAAAGCACAAGAAATGACGGATGGCCAGATCGAGGATGATGACAACGATGACTCAGGCGAGAGAAAGAGCAGCGACATCGGCAAGCGATGGGTACG
>JAUDYN010000026.1:0-22977 GCA_030407005.1 Desarmillaria ectypa | reverse complement strand
CTAGGTATTCCCCCAAATCAGGCGCCGGCATCGAACCTTGTTTCTTGCTTAACATGGAACCTAACTTGCAGTTCCTTTGTCCCAAAACCATTCGAGGACCTCCACTTCAACAGCTTAGACTCTCTCCTTGATGAGGAGATGATGGACGATTCTCTCATTGGAGTTGATCCAATTTCAGAGGTCGTCTCTTATTCCGCTTCGAGGCTACAGCACATTACCTTTGCTGCGATGCCAATCTCAGGGATGGATATCATCAGCATAGTGCAAATTCTTCCGCAGATTAGCTCTCTCGTCATCCATGACCCCTGATCCCAATGACTACGACGCTACCTGATTCGTCATTTGCATCGTTTACTGTATCCCATCGATGAACACCTCTTACACCAACTTACGGCACCGCCATCCGGGTCACCATTTCTCTCCCGTCTCAAAGTCCATTGAATGGACTCAGGATATAGATGAAAGCGCTTGTAATAGATATGATCGAGTCTCGTAGAGGATGCGATACTCCATTAGGACGCGCCACTCTCGGGAAGCTTGAGCGGCACATCGATCTGTCGTCAGCAACGCATCAACGGCTGAGGGACCTGAGAAAAAGCGGGCTGCATTCTCGGAGGAGTGGGACTCGACATAAGGGACAAATGTTGGAAAGTATAGATTAATGCTGTTTTATCATCGTGGTAACCGTAATAAAGGGACGGAAACAAATTTTTAACACAAGCTAGTAGAATGTCGGGCCACAATGCCTCACGCAATGAGTAGGTAGAAGTCACAGAAATGCCGTGATTGTTCCCCATGTCCCCATCAGAACCGACACACATAGCACGAGAACATCAAAGAAGCCACATGTGCGTGTAATAGCCATTTTGCGCCGATGGGGCATATTACAACAATTAAGAAGGCGGAGAAGGATCCCATCAATTCAGTGACTCGTCCAAAGTCAGGCACTATGATTGAAACGGCGACTGTCAGGAGAGTAATCGATAGACGCTGGGCAATGTTCAAAAGTCGCTGCCGTAGATTCTGACGTGTCGGTTTGCCTTGTGGTTTGAACAACTTTTCAATTGTCGCGTTGAGCTGGAGATCAGTTAGCTCCCGGTGTCATACCCATCGTTTAATGTACTCACAGGCTGTACGACCAAGGCGAATTTAGATCTGGGGAAGAAACCGAAAGTCGGTTAGGATCCACATAAAGACAGGTCATACTCACAATGGGCTGACTACGAGCATCCACAAACAAATCTCGTTCAATACGGCATTATAGCCGGGCGTCAGTAATAGGTCTGTACTGACCTAATTTTTTATATCAGTCGCAGATAATTGTGATATTCAATCGGCCCACCTCCTCACTAACGGACATCCCAAACATAAGATATCCTGCGCCACCAATTAATAAATAAATGAAGGTCGAGAAGAACTGTAACGGTGTGAGCGATGTTCACGATCATGTTGAGAAATGCGTACGAATGCCCAGTTGGCCATGGTATCAAACTGGGAAGGGTCCTCCATATCGTGGACCAAGGAAGGTAACACTCCGTGTCCTGCAAACTAAACACCGGAGTCAGAAAATGCTAGCCAACGATATTATCGCCCTACCCCTGCCATAAACAAACCAAATGCCTTTCCAAGGTGATTCCAGCCATCGATAACTGGGGACGTCTCAGCGGGGGACCACAAGCTTCCGGGTGCATCAGACTTCGAAGCACCATCGATGAATACAACCACCAGGATCAAAAGTAATGAAACGATGCCCAATACTGACGTATACGAAAGGATGGATAGCGGGAAGAATAGAGTGGGTATCAATCTAACATTGGTCAGTGGACAACTCAGGGCGTTGAAGAAATGATTTACATCACTAGAGCCAAGAGTTTGTAGGTAACAGAAGAGTACGCTGGGATCAATGATTCCAAGGAGTCCGCGTAAAGCGTTACCAACAACACACTAATATGACAGGTTATGAACCTGACGACATAAACAAAGGGGCAGCTGACCTTAACAAAAAAAGCTCGAGGAAGAACGCGGTGCTAATGACCAGAGTCGAACGTGTACCAAACGCTCTTCGCCCGATGTCCGTGTAGAGCTTCAAATGGGGTTCAGAGCAAATGATGCGGGCGAGGATTTTGGCACTTTGATAGGTCAAATGGTCATCAGTCTCGATGCGGCGCAGGGAGAGGAGGTAAGACGAACGTGTAGCAACTGATGAAGCCGAATGAAACAAGTAGAATTGTTCCCGCCACCCATCCGGCATAAGCAAATGCCAATGGCTGGGCTAGCATTCCAACCCCCAGCAAGACTGCGATGGAATTAAATAGCTGTAAGGAAGCGCATAAGTTCACATCATACATTCTGTAGACAGGACTTTACGGTTTGGCCAAAAGTGCTTTTCCCTCTGGGATTGAAAGATGCGATCGACGCATCAGATGACACGGTAGGTGTGTCACGGGATCCAGAAAGAAAGTATCTTGGAAGCGGAACTTGTTGGTCGATGTCAGGCGAAAAGACCGCTGGGCGTAAGAGAGGCGTTCGGTCGTTTATTTTTGCCATCGGAGATGGAAGAGTAAATGGGTCTGGAAACGTTCTAGGGGTGAGGAGAGCCTCTTGGTAGAAAGTTTCAGAAAGACCTTTTTGCTGGTCCGCGGTATTCTGCGAGTACTGGAAGCCGTTCCTTGCGACTGGTATGTTTTCCTCTTCGTACATCGAAGCCAAAGTGTTGGTTACAGATGGTAGACCGTTATCCAAAAACTGAGAGTTTTGATCTGAAAAGAAATATTGATGAGTGACGGCAACACGGTGGGATGAAAAGACAGACACGAGTCATTTTGGTCCATTACTGTTCGTGGAGAATAAGGATATCGTTCAATGTGTCGGTGGGTAAGGAAAGGGCGTCTCTTCATCCTTATATACGATTCATAGGTAAACCCAGAAGGGTACTTCAGATGCAAGCGTGTCGCGGAGCCTACCCCACCCATATACGCGTGATCTTCTCGAGCAGATGCAGTCATCGGTGCACCAAAAATCCCTCATCTGTCAGAATGACGCGATTTTTGAATGGCATATACCAATACCGGAGCTGGAAGGGAGTTCGCACCTAAAAGAATGGTCATCTGGTCAGGAAGGATTCTGTATGGCCAGTGTAGTCTGACGTGCTTGGTAAATTATCTAGAGCAGAGCGTCCAAACGGAAGAAGGAGGAGATGAATGCCGCGTGAACGCAACAAGAACGTGGCGCAGTTCCCCGAATCTTCTGGCCTTATAAGTGCCGTTCAATGTTGACGATACTGCTTCGAATCGCAAAACCATGGTGTAAGAATTCATAGTACTCGCGTACCTTCTGAGACCTCTCGAACAGCCTGGAAAGGTGTCCTAAGAATAAAGATGTGTATATAAACTGCGAATACGCACGTTTGTTCATAAAGTTATATATCTTTCTGCTTCATACAAATTTATCTACTTACCGTGAAAATTCCAACCTGTGACTATCGCTTGGTTGTAATGAATGTCGACGCTGCATGTCGCATGAGCCAGGAATTGGACAGAATTCGGGCCTCGCTGGTATCAAATGAGATTTACTTGGAACTGAAGAGAAAGAAGGATACTTTTGACAAGTACTGAAGTGTTCGAGCATTGCACCAGTACGCTGTTGCTAAGCAATGCCCGGCACCCGCTTTGATCAGAATGGGAGGGAAGGGCGGTGAATCGGCCCGGTTCATCCACTATTTTTTCCGCACGTGACTATCGTCGTGTCGTGTCGCGTCACATGTTGCACGTTGCTGTTTTCTGCACGACGCGGACGACCTATAGATGTTTTTATGGTTGCTGTGTGACACGTCTAGCTTTATCTGTATTCTTAGCTCAGCCCTAAGTAGAACTGTCAGTGAACCATCATCGATACACGCTACAGGGGAAAGCTTCACATGATGTGAAGAGGGCCTTTGTATAAAGCCAGGACATTAGCAGCAGTAAATTTCCACTTAGCTCAGTACTTATCCGAAAACAAATTAATCGATACTCCCGTGGTGCCACCTAATCAACGCTGTGAAAAGGAAGCAGGACAGTCCGAGGGACAACGGCAAGGCCTGACCTTATGACACTTCTGTATACAGCGCGATTTTAGCTTCTCTCTTCGTATCACCGACAACGTTTGCTCACGAGGTAATGTGCGGTCATTTGGATCCGTCCGTTGGAACTGTCAGTCGTCTACGGTCTGTGGCCGACAGGTCGAGACCTCACAGATGAATCACGTTCAAGAACACCCAACTTCTGAGATTGACTTAGAGAATGCTGCTGAGTCTTTCTTTCAGATGCAGGATAAACACTACACCCTGATATGTGACGCCATCTATCATGTAACTGTAAGAAATTATAATGGAAGGAGGCAGACGTGTTGCATCCTTTCTGATGAGCGACAGTGCAGCAACCGTCATAGAAGCGAGAGTGGAAGGAGTGCGTAAATTTGGAACGCAAATATAAAGGTTTGTGACTGGCTGCTCCAAAAATGAGAGCTGCCTCAGAAATATTGCAATTGTAAAATATAAATGAGGTAGGCACTACCGCGCTATTCTAAAAGAAATATGTTCAGTTTCCTGCATTGCATGGGGGACATTCCTGGGATAATGGAAGCGAAAATACATAAGTAGGAAACGTGATACCTCGCCGATCCCAGAAGAATATTTCGTGTGGCGTAAAATCCATCGAAGTTCATTCATAATTAGCTAATGAACAGGTAATGTATATCAGCAGACTGTCGTTACCACACTGCTAGCGAAATGTCGTCTTCGGACATTTGACTCTCAAAGGTGCAAAATTGAGGAGCACATAGATCCAGAAGTCATATGCACGTATATTGATATCAGACGGTGTCGTTATGTTATGGATATCAGGTCTTCGCCAGATTGTACATGAGTCAACACATGCCTGCTCTCGGTCTTCTCGGCCTTGACCTCGGGCTATCAACACTTTCTCATAATTTCTCTATTCTTCTCACTGATACTAGAATACCACGGAACCTTATAGAACAATAATGACTCAATATAGTATGTAAACACTATCCATACCATTGTATTGGGAGATCTTGAGGTTAATCAACTCATCTTCAACTCCACTTCATTGTGTGAACTAAACATCTGATCGTTTATGCCTAGCGCTTGCCAATCTCCTTGTTTCCTGACTACGCCTAGTGCTTGTTAGCACCCTTATGGATCCCTCTTGGTCGTTGGAACTCAGCTTTCGGACATCCTCGCTTATGACTCAGGTTTTAACTCATACTCATTCAACTCTCATGTATTAGCCCAAATTATAGGGACCTGTAAATATGTATTTATATTTGATGTGTTTTCAGTAAAACGCATTTTGGATGACCTTTCGGCCATTGTATGCGCCCTTGACCCCACCGGCTGCCTGACAGATGCACTTTGACTTTCTATTTTTATCAGTCTCTGATACATTCTGGTTGTATGAGTCTCTGTTCATCCGGCGCATGCGTCAATCTCACAACAATCCCATCAGTCCCTTCCCTCTCAGCTATGTCATCAGTGCACGTGCAAGGGTACCTGATTGGTATATAATCTCCCACGCTTTCCCGCCCTCCCACTCATTCCCTGGGTCCAAAAAGAAAATGGGCCTGGAAATAATATTCAATATAATAGTTCTGCTCCACGCCCACCTGCAGCATATTTTTGTTGAATGCATTGGCATGCACTTGGATGTGCCTACCGTGGGAATATAGCATTCCCAATCTGGTAGGCTTGGAATTTCTGAAAGCGGGCCAAATTTTTGGGGGAGTGGATGATATATTTTATTTTATATAAAATATGCACTCATGTAATATATCATGACTCTATTATAGTCTTTTCCAATTGACGGATGCATGAATAGTAAAAAAACACCATTTCGCGTCAATTTCACGTTTGTTTCCGGGATTTGCCGGACAAACCTAAATCGGTTGCTCTGACTAATGGGTCGCAATTGTACAGTCATGAAGCTCTTCCAGCCCCCGAAATTTAATAGATGATGTCTATTACTACTCATATGTTGTATCTAGTTTTGTTATCCCTAACTTCTATCTGATTTAAAGACAAATATAAATTACAATGTCAAAAGTAAGTGCCCACATTCTTTATCCTACAGTACACATTCAAATGAGAATACAGAGCCAATAAAAGTCTGGCCTGCACTTCTTCTGAGTAGCATATGTAGTCTATATCTCAGACTGTACCTGCCCCGAGACCCTGACATAGGTTTATTTCAGTCAGATGAATGAGGTTTACCTGAACAGATTGCTGTAGATCAGATACTTTGTTTGGACAATATGATGCATAATATTGCATATACAACCTATCCGGATTTTGATGATGGTACATTGAACTGCATAAAATGGGTATGTGCTAGGAAATGCCCAAAAATGCGATTTATCAACCATAAAATGGGAATTAATTCAAGGTTGGGATGGATTGCACATATCGAAAATAATATGAATATATCATATATCACTATGATATTATATTCTAATGATGTCAGAGGCTTGTGAAGGCAGGAATAGAGCAGGGGATGCATCCCAAGCATGCATTCTGCTCGCTCAATCGCTCCGGTCCGTGACACCGCAGAGCGATCGAGTGGCTGTGCCACTTCTCTTCTGCTTCTTTCATTCACCATATGCCACCGGCACGATGAACACAGCCTCGACAGCGACAGCGTGAAGGGTGAGGAGGCTTCGACGATCAAGCATGGTCATGAAAAATGTTGGCTGAGGAATGGAGTGGAAGGAGGAGGTGCAGAAGGGGATGGGTGCAAGTGGGAGGGTGCAAGCGAGGTCAGTGGGCGATGGCGACAGCATGCGTGCCCACCGGCGCATATTTTATTTGTATTTTGAATGACTATATATATTCTTTTAACCCCATGTATCTACTTATTTAATAATACAAGATTATTTTAATATGAGCCAGGGATGGGATCAGATTGACAGGATGCATGGGAGAATATAATCAAGAGACGATGCACGTGGTTCCTATCATTTGGTTACGACATAAAAGACAGCCCTATATTCACTGGAGGAAATGTACTTTCGGTTCCCCTATAACTACTGAAAAAAATGCATTTGCCCATCAGGAAAGGTTGACCGATTTCCCTATCTTGAATTTTATGTAGCTACTCTGCCAGAGCGTGGCGCCCTGCATTTTCTTATCCTCTGATATGTGGTGATGATGGAGCCTTAGGTGCACCTTTCCAATGTTCAACGCCCATTTTCCATGTTGGACCTAGGTGCTCACTTTTGGAGACAATTTGGAGTTCTTTAATACTCGCAAGCTCTGTTCACAGGCTCAGCATCATCTTTCTCGAGCTCAATGGCTTGGTGAGAGTTGCCTGAGGTCTTTGGAAAGGCCGTGGGTCAACATGGTGGGGAATCTATTCCAGCTGGCACTAGCTTGAGAAACACATAAATTGAGTTCTCCCTGAAGAATCATCGTTATGTACGATTAAGGCTCCAGAAGTGGATAACCGTACTAACGAAGGTACTACAAAGTCTGGGAAAGCAGACTGAGGCCGGCCCGAGACGGAATTCACGTGATAAGCTTAACGCGTAAGTGGCGTGGGAGGCGCTGAGTTTGTCTTTCTCTCTTTCAGTCAGGATCACTTGCTAGCTATCTTACTTGTTCTTTTTGTTTCTCATAATATTGAATATTTACATCGTGCATACCAGCAACGAGAACATGGTTACCTTTTGTCGGCCCTCGGAGCCCTCTGAACAATCTGAGAGGAGCAACTATTTTTAACAATGCTCTGAGATGTTCTACTGATAGTGAAAGTCAGTAGGTTAGCTGCGGCACAATGACGGATCACTGTACGAAATGCCGCATATCGATACCAAATTCACATCTTTCTTCTTCGCATAGATCCCAGATTGAGGTTTTAGGACCAGGGATTGTATCTCTTCAGACATATGCACGTTCATTACAGTAGCGCGTCTAATCACTGAAGATGGAAGATTGGAAGAGTGTATCTACTTTTCTTCGTGGACAAGGAGTCACATTTTTCACCAAGATACGCCATCGTGGCACCTTGGTGCATCTTCATCGCTTAGTCTTCGCAAACAGAGCTTCTTGGTTCCAAAAATATCGTGCGTTTGCCTCGTTGCAACTTTGGATGAAATGAACAAGGTTTTTTTTTTAGAAAGCGACGCTCGGTAGCTATGAAAATCTCTTTTCTGTACGACGTCTGAAAGGGCCGACATGCCATCAGAAACGTTCGCTGCTCGAAGCGTCTCCCATTTCATTATCAAGGGCGACTCTTATCATGTCCAGCACATGACGAGCTGGTCCCCGTCTAGGTCAAACATATACAAGCCAGATATCTTGAAGGAAAACTCCGATTAACCCTCTCTATAAGCACATCATAAAACGTGTAGAATGTACGGACATCAAACGCGTTTCTCATCAAGGAAAATAGTAAAGAGAACAATTGTTGTCTTCCTTTGAAAACATTCTCTTGTCTTCATAATAATCCGTGAGTAAGTGAACTATTCTCGTCTGTGTCCTGTCTGGGCGGAGGAGAAATATCCTTCTCCGAATTTGAGCCTATCATCTCCTTCTGCTGTCCACGTTTTCAGATGCTGATTATTTGATTATCAGTACGTTATTCTTATACGGCGTGACCTTGTCTTGACCCTTGGTCTCCCAATGGCGTCCATGACATCGCCCTCCCAAGTCGACCCCCATGATGTCTTTCCCAACTTCAAACTCCCTCTGACGCCCAACACTCCTTTCATGAAATTCTCCGAATACGCTCAACGAAACCATCCAGCCCCCGCCTCTCATGTTGGCCTATTGTGGGACACAATGAGCGTCAATCAAAGGCACCAATTCGTCGCGTTATCTGAACCGCAGGATGCAGAGAAGCAAATTCGCGAAAATCTCTTCCCCCCAGTTGATATTGAGGCCAAACGCTCGACGTCCTGTCCTCCTCCCCCACCGCTGCCAGCATCAATGCCGCCTCGTGATTCCTCCAAAGCCAGAGACGATCGTGGGCTGGCTGTATATGGACCTCCTGTCAAGGAAGCGGAGGCGAAATCATTTGCTTGGGCCATTGATCCTAGTACGGCCCCAATGTTGACGACTGGGGCATACAGGATAGACACTCCTAGTTGGTATGTGGGTTTGGATAGCCCGATGGACCTCTTTGATAATACGTTCGGTCAGTTTCCTCTTGCTGATGCGCCATTGTGTGCTTATACTACGTCCGCGTTATTTAGCGCCTACTCCGCGTAAGCTCGAGGAACTGGTTTGGATGTGATTCATATATAACGCGTGCTTTGGTCATGACGCTGCCCTTCCTTTGTCTAACTGTGCGTATCGTCACCGCACAAAAAGTCCTGACAGTTAGCTAACTTACCGATGTACGAAAGGGCTTTTGCGTTGCATTTTTCTGCTGCTACTACCCATGAATAAACTTGATAAAATTCCTCAAACAGAGCTCTGAATAATACTCTACTTTATGACTGAGGAAAGTGATAGTAAGCCGAATGAGTAGCGGCATTCACGACCTTTTGTGCTCTTCACCAGCTAGGATATTTCTGTCATCCCACGCTCCAAACATAAGTTACAAAGCATGACCTTTAGACGACATGTTTGAATAGCAAGGCTAAGCTGGAAAAATAATTCCTCCCTTCGCGAATGGTATACAGGCGTCCGATGCTAAGGCACCCGGTGTATTGGAATACTACTGTTAAATAAATACAAACTTCTATTTCTATAAAATACGTCATCGTCGCCCACCCTACAGCTTAGCTTGTACCTCAAAATGCCCAGCCTCCCTATCTAGCTTTCTCAATATCCCGAACAGCACATCCGCCACCTCATTGGGCGCCTCCTGCACAACCTGTCACCGCAAATCAATCATCACCCGCAAATCAACGACGGCAAGACATACCAAATGGCCGGCATCCGGAATTCTCGTCACAGACGCAAACTTGCGGCCGCCACCCAGTAAGGAGTCTTGCTTTTTCCGTGAACTAAAGGGGAGGTTGAGCGAAGAAAGGAAATAAGGTAGAGCGGGACGTACAACATGTCATTCCTCCCTCCATAGATCAGATGTATCGGCACGACCTTGATCGTCTTGTTCAGCTCGGGAAGGACATCCACTGCCTTTTGATCATTTGCGAACGGCGCTAGTTCATGTTTCGGCGCGCACTTGAGTGTCCAACCACCTCTGACTGGATCGGGTTTCAGGCCGTACTCCTATGATAAGAAATATTAGTATAAGAATAGTCGGGACGGGACAGAACGCACGACGTATATCTCCCGGATCCTCGAATCCCAATAACTCCACGGCGCACGACCTTCAAAGTAGCGCTTCGCCTCCGCCTTGGTGGGCCAGTGATCCCGACGAGTGAGGATCCCCCGTTTGACGTATTTGTATACGGGCGCATCCACACCAGCCATCTCAGCCGGCCATATTGTCGGTTCGACGAAAATGAAGGCTTCGAAGAGCGGGTGGTCACAGAACATTGTCGCTAGGGACCTGTAAAAGGTTGAGAAGGGAGAAATGTGAGACACCAAAAGCCGTACGCAGACGCAGCACCAGCCGAGTGTCCCAAGAGCACAACCTTGTTCAAGCCTTTCTCGATGTTCTCAAGTAGAAAGGTCCTATACAGATTCGCACATGCTTCAGCATAGTCAAATTCGGCTAGGGATTCTCGTCAGAGCCGGCTTCAATACCGAAGACGGTCGCCTTACAAAACTCGAAATCCGGCGCCTCGATCACCGCTTCGTTCAACGCTGCAGAATCACCATGGGTCTGCCAATCAATCGACCATGCCTCCGAGACCTTCGTTCCACCCGACTTGCTATGAGCGAAGAGTCGTAGGATTGGGACTTCCCAGTGTTCCTTATCTATTGAATGGGATCATCAGGGTCGCTGGGACCAATGTATCGGAAGATCGACGTACGAAACCCAGTACCGTGGGTGAATATGAGGATATGCCCGGGTGCGGGTCGTCCCTCGGAGGAAGCCCCATGCAGCCGATACCGTTTCGCCACACACTTCAGCGGTTTACCAGATGAGTGCGTGTCGATGGTGAAGGTGTCGACTTTCATAATAATGGCTTCAGTAGAAAGAGAGAGGAACAGTGTTGGTTTAATACCAGAAACAGGCCGGTCGGTGATGAACCCTGGTCTTCCCTGGTCCCGCGTCAATATGAAAATAAGTCTCGCCGGAGTGGCTTTGAGTGACAGCCTTCAGTAGCGGATCGTTGCGGTGTGGAGAGTTGAAGGCAGCGGGCGCATATACGGGCCGTTGAAAAGCAAATTTTTGCTTTCCACGCCACCCAACAACGGGGAAAATGTTTTTACGCCTCCTCAAGGTTGTATCGGCCTATCTTTCGGAGTGAATCGAGGGCATACTGCGACATAGCGTGGGGTGCAGCACGGAGGGAATTCCAGTGGTATGGAAAGAGGGATCGGTATAGTCATCTCTGGGGGTCGATTAGTCAAAGGACGCATTCGCAGGAATGGCAGATATGGTTATATCGGTTACCCTTTCAAAGGCGAAGAGTCTTTTTCCGCCCCATCATCCCAGGGCCCCAAGCCAGTATGTTCACCTGCTCCTGTAAATATATTCACTCAGCATCAGCGAGTAATGATGAAAACCGAAGAGACGCCTACGATCTCTAACGCCGAAACAACCGAACTTCACACGCGACCGCATATAATAACGTAGCCATGTCAGCAGCGTCCTCTACGGTCGCACCATGCACCAGTACGACCATGACTCATAAACTTGAGTGCAGTCTTCAAACATCGTTCTGACAAGAAAACGATGCAAAGATCTTCCCCGCACCAATCGCAGCGACTCTGAGGTTATGTGTCGACCATTGTCGTCATCCTACTGTCGTCGTTTCGGTTGTGTAATGAGCGTAGGCAATACCACATATTGGGAGGCAGCATCGTAAAAAGGAACTTTTGTGCTTTTCAGCGGAAAGTTCCTCGGGCAGTGAAAATGTTAGAGCGCCCAGAGAAGAGGTACTGCGTAATGAACCAGAGAGGCTCTTGGGAGGCCGATAATCATTGAAGGCGATGAAACGTAATGTAGCAGGGGATGAAGAGCGTCAATACAGAGACAAAAGCGAGATTGCAACACCCCTGATTCGCAGTGACGCCTGGATAATCTGAAGAGTACCTCAGAGACAACTCTTGATTGAGCATGGCCCAAGCGACAATAAACTTCTCTCGAACATGTCACGGCATCGTCTTCCATCAGCCGAACAATCGACCATGCCTATAATGATGCGCATGCCTGAGAAAAGGCTTTGGACTTCGTCGGAAGTATCTGACGTCAATAGGCCGATAAGAGCGACGATACTGTAGCTGGACGAGGTGGAGTAGGGATGTCCCAAGGTTCTCTTAACCGTGGTCAGTAAAATACCAGCAAGCCGCTTTAGGACGAGAGCTACGGTTATGACCAGTTCAGTAGACGTTATCACAATAGACATGGTACCCACCATGGCCCAGACTTCGACTGAACCGAAAATGAGCGTCCACTTGCTGAAAAGTTCTACATGGCAGTCAGGCATTATCCGAAGCGCAAACGTAAGCTACATACCTTGCAGTTTAGTGCCGACCCCAGATATCACTCTGTACATCAATCCTTTCTCAATCTTGTCATTTAAACGGGAGCTGTATGCGCCAAATAAGACTGGGCAATGGTTCCGTCATATCTGAGTGAGCGCTACAGTCCTGGCGACCACTGTTGTTGACACAGGGCAAGGATGTAAAGAGACGATAGTGGTTCCAAGTCTGTGTCATGGATCTTGAGTATCTGTAAACTCGGTGCATGAGTCAACGCATGCCTACACTCGGCCTTCTCGGTCCTAGCAGTGACTCACACATAATTTTCTTTTACTTTCTCTATTCTTCTTGCTCATACTAGAATATAATAGAACATTGTAGAATATTCATGACTCGAGCCTTTTAGTATATAAATACCGTCTGTAACCTTGTAAAAGAAAGGAATCAAGCTACTCATCTTCAAGTCCACTTCATTGTGTGAACTAAGCATCTGATCGGTTACGCCTAGCGCTTGCCAATCTCCTCGCTTCCTGACTACGCCTAGCGCTTGTCAGAAACCTCATCAGTTACGCCTAGCGCTTGCTGAACAACTCGTTGGATACGCCAAGCGCTTTCCGACACCAATCCGAAGACTACGCCTAGCGCTTGTCTTCATCTACAGCCCATAATAGCTCCGCGCTCACCGGCTGCTTCCTACAGTAACTGCTTCGCACTTACTGACCCCTTTACCTCGCAAACTGGACCTCTCAGGTCTCCTCACGAACCCTTGCCGGAATCTATTCTATTCCCTAACGACATACATCTCTATAACATATCCTACCTCGCTTCGATCATCACTTGTCGCCCCTCACTCTCATATCCTGATTTTGGCAGATTCCTAACATTGGTGGACACATTGGGAACTGAGTATAGGTCCTTGTTTCTTATCATTCAAGGTTTGTGCAGCTGGTATATACTTTTATACAGCTATTGGTCAAATCTCTGTCAGACAAGTAACTGGTTCCGATGACTTGGAATAAAGAATTATTTAGCCCTGACCCTGGCAGAAGATATCATTCTCGCGACCTCTGTGCTTTCTATAGCATGGACCAACATGAGCAGATCAAACACAGTACACCTCCTCCTTGTGCAAGACATACTTGTCACTCATCTTCACGGACAGGCCCTAAGCACCCAAGCATTGTACATCAGCCGATACTTCATCCCTTTGATGGGCCTTTTCGGCGAGGAACCTACAACATGAATGAAATAATGGCAGTCACAATGGGCAATACCATACCCCTGTCAATGCTGGCTTCGAAGATTCTACAAGAGCCCAGGCTGACGTCTCGTAGAAACGAGGCTATAAGGATCATAAAGAGTCATTTCAATATTGATCTTAATGAGGCTTGGACCGTCAATGAGGAACAGTACAAGACTACCTTCCGGGACGAGTTCAAGCTCCTAGACAACTTGTTGATGGAGACATGGGCTATCCGTAGGTCCAATGGTGATGTTGGGTTCAGCATTGATTATTGGCAGTACAAGAAACTACAGCACGCATTATCAGAACGGAAACGGAAGGCCCATCAGTCACTCATAGCTCATGGAATAGATGATCCGAAGTGCCCCGAATGGCATCAAGGCATTGATACCTTTATGACGGCAAACGACTTTGAATTGCAGGCTTTCTACTATCGGACCTCAGTTGAAGATTTCCTTGCGTTAATTGACAGTTGTCATAACTGGGGTACGAGTGAGCCATTACCGACACCGTTTCAAAGATTTGAAAGTTCCATGCGCCAATCCAAAGAAATCGTCTTGAAAATAGAGCAGCGAAAACGAGAGGATACTTTGGATGCTCCTGCTGGAAATATTCCAACTACGACTAAAGAAGCACCCTTGCAGCAGTGTAGATCTAGTGGAAAGATATCCGAGACTCCGATAGCGAGTTCGTTGCCCTCCAAACATTGTTCTAAAGCAACTTGGACTTCCATCAGTCATGATGGACTCAAGTACATGATTGCCAAGCCAGACATCGCAGATCATTATGCACAGATAGCTACGGAGTCGCAAGGAGACCTCAATCTACTATCCGATTCATATGAAGTAACCCTTACTCACCCGCAGTCAATGGCAGGTCATAATGGGAGTTCTCATGACATGCCTGTCTGCAGGATGGCACAGAAAAAGGCCCTTACTTCTGAAATTTTTTATGCCTTTGGTCCGTCAAAGGAAAGCATAAACTCATCTACCATTAATGAAGTAGCATCCAAAGAAACAAGTATGGATTCGCAGAATGGAGATGAATCAGCACAAGATAACCATCAGGGACAGATAAGACGAGCATCGGAAAGGGAACGGAAAACAAGCAACCAACAAGAACTGGTGCCATCAGAAGTCATGGAAATTGAACAAGAATCAACCAGATCGCATGTAGAACCTCCACAGGCTGCAGAATTCAATAAAGTATCTTTGACGCACAAATTGCCAGAGAAAACTGAACACAATCAGTTAAATCGGAGCATACAACTCAGCACAAGTCCAAACGACATACCCTACCCCATTCATATCATGCCTATTACAGTCTCTCCTATTCTATTTTCTAAAAATACCCAAACTAGCCTCCTCGGATGCTCAACCGACCTAGCATTGACCGCTCTGTTTTCAAATGTTCATACAAGTGTCATTGGACCTAAACGACACAATATCCATGCATCAGGAGGTAGTGTTGAAGGGATAATTGTGACCATAGAAATCCCGGATGATTGCAACCAACACCATAAGGAAAGAAGCCAGTGCACTGGACTCTTAAGTGGAGTTGATGATCAAGGGAAGTTCATGGTCAAGCTCAGTATTGTCCTTGACAACAACATAGATCTGGAGTCTTCTATGCTCAGAGAGGAACTGAGATTGTGCAAGGCAGTAAGCACAAGCCAACCAATTCTGGGATTGATAACACAACGAAAGAAAGGCTGCGATCAATATCATCAATATCATTCCCATTTTGGAAACATCTCACCGGCAATGATGCAAGCTGATTCACCTTGCCATCATTGCATGATAGAGCTGTGCTCTATTCACGCATCTCCCAAACGACATTTTGAGGCATTCAACAACAGAAAATATTTTGAATCAAGTACAAATATTACTCCAGGGCACTCCTCCACCTATACACTTGTCATCACTAGCCGTGTTTCAACTCCTGATTCTAAATTACTCTTAGACTCATCTGATAGTGATGAACCATGCTTCAAAGACAGTCCCGAATGCGTTGAACCTTGCCCTCCATATGTGCAGGGTGTGGGATAAAATTATTCCTATCCATTTGAAGTTACAACCATAATCAAGTCCCAACTGCTTCACAGAATAATTCAAATCTATGAGGTTTTACAGTATCACATCTTATTATTGGCTTACCTTTTGCCTCGTTTCTGCATGTGTAGACTGGGGGGGCTCTGTCATGGATCTTGAGTATCTGTAAACTCGGTGCATGAGTCAACGCATGCCTACACTCGGCCTTCTCGGTCCTAGCAGTGACTCACACATAATTTTCTTTTACTTTCTCTATTCTTCTTGCTCATACTAGAATATAATAGAACATTGTAGAATATTCATGACTCGAGCCTTTTAGTATATAAATACCGTCTGTAACCTTGTAAAAGAAAGGAATCAAGCTACTCATCTTCAAGTCCACTTCATTGTGTGAACTAAGCATCTGATCGGTTACGCCTAGCGCTTGCCAATCTCCTCGCTTCCTGACTACGCCTAGCGCTTGTCAGAAACCTCATCAGTTACGCCTAGCGCTTGCTGAACAACTCGTTGGATACGCCAAGCGCTTTCCGACACCAATCCGAAGACTACGCCTAGCGCTTGTCTTCATCTACAGCCCATAATAGCTCCGCGCTCACCGGCTGCTTCCTACAGTAACTGCTTCGCACTTACTGACCCCTTTACCTCGCAAACTGGACCTCTCAGGTCTCCTCACGAACCCTTGCCGGAATCTATTCTATTCCCTAACGACATACATCTCTATAACATATCCTACCTCGCTTCGATCATCACTTGTCGCCCCTCACTCTCATATCCTGATTTTGGCAGATTCCTAACATTGGTGGACACATTGGGAACTGAGTATAGGTCCTTGTTTCTTATCATTCAAGGTTTGTGCAGCTGGTATATACTTTTATACAGCTATTGGTCAAATCTCTGTCAGACAAGTAACTGGTTCCGATGACTTGGAATAAAGAATTATTTAGCCCTGACCCTGGCAGAAGATATCATTCTCGCGACCTCTGTGCTTTCTATAGCATGGACCAACATGAGCAGATCAAACACAGTACACCTCCTCCTTGTGCAAGACATACTTGTCACTCATCTTCACGGACAGGCCCTAAGCACCCAAGCATTGTACATCAGCCGATACTTCATCCCTTTGATGGGCCTTTTCGGCGAGGAACCTACAACATGAATGAAATAATGGCAGTCACAATGGGCAATACCATACCCCTGTCAATGCTGGCTTCGAAGATTCTACAAGAGCCCAGGCTGACGTCTCGTAGAAACGAGGCTATAAGGATCATAAAGAGTCATTTCAATATTGATCTTAATGAGGCTTGGACCGTCAATGAGGAACAGTACAAGACTACCTTCCGGGACGAGTTCAAGCTCCTAGACAACTTGTTGATGGAGACATGGGCTATCCGTAGGTCCAATGGTGATGTTGGGTTCAGCATTGATTATTGGCAGTACAAGAAACTACAGCACGCATTATCAGAACGGAAACGGAAGGCCCATCAGTCACTCATAGCTCATGGAATAGATGATCCGAAGTGCCCCGAATGGCATCAAGGCATTGATACCTTTATGACGGCAAACGACTTTGAATTGCAGGCTTTCTACTATCGGACCTCAGTTGAAGATTTCCTTGCGTTAATTGACAGTTGTCATAACTGGGGTACGAGTGAGCCATTACCGACACCGTTTCAAAGATTTGAAAGTTCCATGCGCCAATCCAAAGAAATCGTCTTGAAAATAGAGCAGCGAAAACGAGAGGATACTTTGGATGCTCCTGCTGGAAATATTCCAACTACGACTAAAGAAGCACCCTTGCAGCAGTGTAGATCTAGTGGAAAGATATCCGAGACTCCGATAGCGAGTTCGTTGCCCTCCAAACATTGTTCTAAAGCAACTTGGACTTCCATCAGTCATGATGGACTCAAGTACATGATTGCCAAGCCAGACATCGCAGATCATTATGCACAGATAGCTACGGAGTCGCAAGGAGACCTCAATCTACTATCCGATTCATATGAAGTAACCCTTACTCACCCGCAGTCAATGGCAGGTCATAATGGGAGTTCTCATGACATGCCTGTCTGCAGGATGGCACAGAAAAAGGCCCTTACTTCTGAAATTTTTTATGCCTTTGGTCCGTCAAAGGAAAGCATAAACTCATCTACCATTAATGAAGTAGCATCCAAAGAAACAAGTATGGATTCGCAGAATGGAGATGAATCAGCACAAGATAACCATCAGGGACAGATAAGACGAGCATCGGAAAGGGAACGGAAAACAAGCAACCAACAAGAACTGGTGCCATCAGAAGTCATGGAAATTGAACAAGAATCAACCAGATCGCATGTAGAACCTCCACAGGCTGCAGAATTCAATAAAGTATCTTTGACGCACAAATTGCCAGAGAAAACTGAACACAATCAGTTAAATCGGAGCATACAACTCAGCACAAGTCCAAACGACATACCCTACCCCATTCATATCATGCCTATTACAGTCTCTCCTATTCTATTTTCTAAAAATACCCAAACTAGCCTCCTCGGATGCTCAACCGACCTAGCATTGACCGCTCTGTTTTCAAATGTTCATACAAGTGTCATTGGACCTAAACGACACAATATCCATGCATCAGGAGGTAGTGTTGAAGGGATAATTGTGACCATAGAAATCCCGGATGATTGCAACCAACACCATAAGGAAAGAAGCCAGTGCACTGGACTCTTAAGTGGAGTTGATGATCAAGGGAAGTTCATGGTCAAGCTCAGTATTGTCCTTGACAACAACATAGATCTGGAGTCTTCTATGCTCAGAGAGGAACTGAGATTGTGCAAGGCAGTAAGCACAAGCCAACCAATTCTGGGATTGATAACACAACGAAAGAAAGGCTGCGATCAATATCATCAATATCATTCCCATTTTGGAAACATCTCACCGGCAATGATGCAAGCTGATTCACCTTGCCATCATTGCATGATAGAGCTGTGCTCTATTCACGCATCTCCCAAACGACATTTTGAGGCATTCAACAACAGAAAATATTTTGAATCAAGTACAAATATTACTCCAGGGCACTCCTCCACCTATACACTTGTCATCACTAGCCGTGTTTCAACTCCTGATTCTAAATTACTCTTAGACTCATCTGATAGTGATGAACCATGCTTCAAAGACAGTCCCGAATGCGTTGAACCTTGCCCTCCATATGTGCAGGGTGTGGGATAAAATTATTCCTATCCATTTGAAGTTACAACCATAATCAAGTCCCAACTGCTTCACAGAATAATTCAAATCTATGAGGTTTTACAGTATCACATCTTATTATTGGCTTACCTTTTGCCTCGTTTCTGCATGTGTAGACTGGGGGGGCTCTGTCATGGATCTTGAGTATCTGTAAACTCGGTGCATGAGTCAACGCATGCCTACACTCGGCCTTCTCGGTCCTAGCAGTGACTCACACATAATTTTCTTTTACTTTCTCTATTCTTCTTGCTCATACTAGAATATAATAGAACATTGTAGAATATTCATGACTCGAGCCTTTTAGTATATAAATACCGTCTGTAACCTTGTAAAAGAAAGGAATCAAGCTACTCATCTTCAAGTCCACTTCATTGTGTGAACTAAGCATCTGATCGGTTACGCCTAGCGCTTGCCAATCTCCTCGCTTCCTGACTACGCCTAGCGCTTGTCAGAAACCTCATCAGTTACGCCTAGCGCTTGCTGAACAACTCGTTGGATACGCCAAGCGCTTTCCGACACCAATCCGAAGACTACGCCTAGCGCTTGTCTTCATCTACAGCCCATAATAGCTCCGCGCTCACCGGCTGCTTCCTACAGTAACTGCTTCGCACTTACTGACCCCTTTACCTCGCAAACTGGACCTCTCAGGTCTCCTCACGAACCCTTGCCGGAATCTATTCTATTCCCTAACGACATACATCTCTATAACATATCCTACCTCGCTTCGATCATCACTTGTCGCCCCTCACTCTCATATCCTGATTTTGGCAGATTCCTAACATTGGTGGACACATTGGGAACTGAGTATAGGTCCTTGTTTCTTATCATTCAAGGTTTGTGCAGCTGGTATATACTTTTATACAGCTATTGGTCAAATCTCTGTCAGACAAGTAACTGGTTCCGATGACTTGGAATAAAGAATTATTTAGCCCTGACCCTGGCAGAAGATATCATTCTCGCGACCTCTGTGCTTTCTATAGCATGGACCAACATGAGCAGATCAAACACAGTACACCTCCTCCTTGTGCAAGACATACTTGTCACTCATCTTCACGGACAGGCCCTAAGCACCCAAGCATTGTACATCAGCCGATACTTCATCCCTTTGATGGGCCTTTTCGGCGAGGAACCTACAACATGAATGAAATAATGGCAGTCACAATGGGCAATACCATACCCCTGTCAATGCTGGCTTCGAAGATTCTACAAGAGCCCAGGCTGACGTCTCGTAGAAACGAGGCTATAAGGATCATAAAGAGTCATTTCAATATTGATCTTAATGAGGCTTGGACCGTCAATGAGGAACAGTACAAGACTACCTTCCGGGACGAGTTCAAGCTCCTAGACAACTTGTTGATGGAGACATGGGCTATCCGTAGGTCCAATGGTGATGTTGGGTTCAGCATTGATTATTGGCAGTACAAGAAACTACAGCACGCATTATCAGAACGGAAACGGAAGGCCCATCAGTCACTCATAGCTCATGGAATAGATGATCCGAAGTGCCCCGAATGGCATCAAGGCATTGATACCTTTATGACGGCAAACGACTTTGAATTGCAGGCTTTCTACTATCGGACCTCAGTTGAAGATTTCCTTGCGTTAATTGACAGTTGTCATAACTGGGGTACGAGTGAGCCATTACCGACACCGTTTCAAAGATTTGAAAGTTCCATGCGCCAATCCAAAGAAATCGTCTTGAAAATAGAGCAGCGAAAACGAGAGGATACTTTGGATGCTCCTGCTGGAAATATTCCAACTACGACTAAAGAAGCACCCTTGCAGCAGTGTAGATCTAGTGGAAAGATATCCGAGACTCCGATAGCGAGTTCGTTGCCCTCCAAACATTGTTCTAAAGCAACTTGGACTTCCATCAGTCATGATGGACTCAAGTACATGATTGCCAAGCCAGACATCGCAGATCATTATGCACAGATAGCTACGGAGTCGCAAGGAGACCTCAATCTACTATCCGATTCATATGAAGTAACCCTTACTCACCCGCAGTCAATGGCAGGTCATAATGGGAGTTCTCATGACATGCCTGTCTGCAGGATGGCACAGAAAAAGGCCCTTACTTCTGAAATTTTTTATGCCTTTGGTCCGTCAAAGGAAAGCATAAACTCATCTACCATTAATGAAGTAGCATCCAAAGAAACAAGTATGGATTCGCAGAATGGAGATGAATCAGCACAAGATAACCATCAGGGACAGATAAGACGAGCATCGGAAAGGGAACGGAAAACAAGCAACCAACAAGAACTGGTGCCATCAGAAGTCATGGAAATTGAACAAGAATCAACCAGATCGCATGTAGAACCTCCACAGGCTGCAGAATTCAATAAAGTATCTTTGACGCACAAATTGCCAGAGAAAACTGAACACAATCAGTTAAATCGGAGCATACAACTCAGCACAAGTCCAAACGACATACCCTACCCCATTCATATCATGCCTATTACAGTCTCTCCTATTCTATTTTCTAAAAATACCCAAACTAGCCTCCTCGGATGCTCAACCGACCTAGCATTGACCGCTCTGTTTTCAAATGTTCATACAAGTGTCATTGGACCTAAACGACACAATATCCATGCATCAGGAGGTAGTGTTGAAGGGATAATTGTGACCATAGAAATCCCGGATGATTGCAACCAACACCATAAGGAAAGAAGCCAGTGCACTGGACTCTTAAGTGGAGTTGATGATCAAGGGAAGTTCATGGTCAAGCTCAGTATTGTCCTTGACAACAACATAGATCTGGAGTCTTCTATGCTCAGAGAGGAACTGAGATTGTGCAAGGCAGTAAGCACAAGCCAACCAATTCTGGGATTGATAACACAACGAAAGAAAGGCTGCGATCAATATCATCAATATCATTCCCATTTTGGAAAACATCTCACCGGCAATGATGCAAGCTGATTCACCTTGCCATCATTGCATGATAGAGCTGTGCTCTATTCACGCATCTCCCAAACGACATTTTGAGGCATTCAACAACAGAAAATATTTTGAATCAAGTACAAATATTACTCCAGGGCACTCCTCCACCTATACACTTGTCATCACTAGCCGTGTTTCAACTCCTGATTCTAAATTACTCTTAGACTCATCTGATAGTGATGAACCATGCTTCAAAGACAGTCCCGAATGCGTTGAACCTTGCCCTCCATATGTGCAGGGTGTGGGATAAAATTATTCCTATCCATTTGAAGTTACAACCATAATCAAGTCCCAACTGCTTCACAGAATAATTCAAATCTATGAGGTTTTACAGTATCACATCTTATTATTGGCTTACCTTTTGCCTCGTTTCTGCATGTGTAGACTGGGGGGGCTCTGTCATGGATCTTGAGTATCTGTAAACTCGGTGCATGAGTCAACGCATGCCTACACTCGGCCTTCTCGGTCCTAGCAGTGACTCACACATAATTTTCTTTTACTTTCTCTATTCTTCTTGCTCATACTAGAATATAATAGAACATTGTAGAATATTCATGACTCGAGCCTTTTAGTATATAAATACCGTCTGTAACCTTGTAAAAGAAAGGAATCAAGCTACTCATCTTCAAGTCCACTTCATTGTGTGAACTAAGCATCTGATCGGTTACGCCTAGCGCTTGCCAATCTCCTCGCTTCCTGACTACGCCTAGCGCTTGTCAGAAACCTCATCAGTTACGCCTAGCGCTTGCTGAACAACTCGTTGGATACGCCAAGCGCTTTCCGACACCAATCCGAAGACTACGCCTAGCGCTTGTCTTCATCTACAGCCCATAATAGCTCCGCGCTCACCGGCTGCTTCCTACAGTAACTGCTTCGCACTTACTGACCCCTTTACCTCGCAAACTGGACCTCTCAGGTCTCCTCACGAACCCTTGCCGGAATCTATTCTATTCCCTAACGAC
>JAUDYN010000025.1:0-26271 GCA_030407005.1 Desarmillaria ectypa | reverse complement strand
TTCATGAATGTGGATACAAATTGAGGTTCTCAATCTGAGATGACTATGGAGCATTCCATGTTTCACATACATATGGTTGCGGAGCATTAGAGCCCATCCTTCAGTGGATAATTCTTCATTACATGGAATGAGAATTATGTTTTTGGAAAATCTATCCACAATGATGAGTAAGGCATCAAAGCCTTCTGATTCTGAAAGTCTGGTAACCATATCCACAGAAATGTGAGTCCATGGGGTATCTGAGATTGCATTGGGATGAAGAGGAAACTGCCCTTGGCCTGCATGTCACTCTTTTGTTCTTTGACATGTTTTGCATCTCTTAATATAGGATTCAATGTCTCTTTTCATTTTCGGCCACCAATATTCTTGTAAAATGAGTTCTTTGGTTTTGGCTATGCCTGGGTGTCCAGCAGTAATATGGTCATGATATTGAGCCATGATATCCCCACATAGTGAAAGATCCTGAGGAACATAGATTCATCCATTGTACCATAGGATTTCATTTTCCTGAGTGATTCCTCACTCATGGTTAAGGGATTTCTTGATCCCTTGGTCCCATTGACTCTTTTGTTGGGTTGCATCTCTTATACATGTGATTCATTCTTCAGTGGTGGGCAGTATTAATGCCTGGAAGTGTTCTGGGGAAAGGATGACTATTGTCTTGATTGTCTTTCTTTCCTTGATTGTGATTGTCTTGTCGACTGAGAAGATCTGCTTTCTTGTTGGTGATTCCTGCTTTATGTTGAAGAATAAAGTGGTATTCAGCTAATTCTGTGACCCACTGAGCTTGTCAGTGGTTCAACTTCTGGGGCTTTTGGAAGTACTGGAGATTTTGGTGATCCATCCAGATTTTGACTGTTTCTTTTGTGCCCATAAGGTAATGATGCCATTCTTCTAGGGCTAACATGATAGCTAGCAACTCCTTGTCATAAATCTTGTAGTTGCATTCAGTGACCATCAAAGCTTTTGACATGAAAGCAACCAGCCTCCATTTGCCATTCTGTTCTTGCTTAGAACAGCACCAATGGCTCCATCACTGGTGCCAGCCTCTACTTGGAATTTCCCATCATCTGAGGAATGTTTAGAACTACATTTGTCATCATCAACTTTTTGAGTTATGCAAATGCCTGTTCTTAGTCTGGTCCCCACATCCAGTCTACTTTTCTGGTTAATTGAGTGAGGGGTCTATGATCTTTGAATAGTCACAAATGAACTTGCGATAGAAGTTCATGAAACCTAAGAAAGATTGAAGTTCTTTCTTTTTTGTGGGAGTAGGTCACTCCACTATTCCAGCAATTTTGACTGGATCCATATGGATTGCATCTTCACTGATGATGACTCCAAGGTATTCAGTTTTGAGTACCTTGAACTTGCATTTCTCTGCTTTGAGGAACAATTTGTTCTCTCATAGTCATTGTAAAACTTGTTGGATGATGATTCAGTGTTCAGACAAGGATTTCATGAAGATGAGGATATCATTGAGGTAAATAGTGACTTTTCCTCTGGTGATCAAATCCTTGAAGATGTTGTTCATCATCCACTGGAATTTGGCTGGTGAGTTAGTAAGGCCAAAGAACATGACTGTAGCTCAAAGAGTTCTCAGTTAGTTCTGAATGCAGCCTTTTCTTCATCTCCATCTTTGATTCATATGTTGTTATATTCCCACCAGACATCTAGCTTGGAGAAGTACTTTGCTCCATGTAGTTTGTCGATGAGCTCAGAAATCAAGGGGAGGGGATAATGATTTTTTATTGTCATTTTTGTTCAATTTGTAATAATCCTGAACAGGGTATAAAGAACCATCCTTTTTCTGACAAAGAAGAAAGGTGAGGCGAAAAGAGGATTTGGAAGGGTCGAATTCTTCCTGAGTCAAGGTTTTCATCCAGGAACTTGTCAAGTTGTTCCTGTTCATTTTGGTTAAGTGGATAGACTTTGCAGTCTAGCATGGATTTCACATTAGGAATCAGCTCGATGGCATGGTCCCAGGGGTCTTCATTCAGGTAGATCATCAAAGCTTTCTTCAAGAATAAATCTCTAAAGCTTTGATACTGAGGAGGCATGAGCTTTTCAAAGGTCTGTTTCAGTTTTTCTGCATTTGCAGCTGCCACCAGTTTATTTGCATGGTTGTACTGATTGAAGAATGATTTCTTCCTGCATGTTTACTGCTAGAATAGTCTCACCTTCTTCTAGTTCTTCATCTCATCTATCTTCTTCATCAGAATTGGGAAGTGTGAAATGGTCTTTTATGCAATGACATCATCCAAATGTCATGGCTGCTGATTTCCAGTTGATGAGGGGATTATGGCATTTAAGCCAGTTGTGGCCCAAGTACACTGTCTTGGAGCCTAGGTCGGTGACTGCAAGGTCGATTCATTCAATGTGGTCTTCGATAGTCATTCAGAGTTCCACAAATTCAGTTATGTCACCACCCTTATTATGGGTTCTGTCTGCATTGTATATGGGTATGAGTGAGGCAGCTTTTTGGGTGTCCAACTGGTGTTGTTGGATATAGGTTTGGTTGATAGAACTGCCTATGCAGCCACTATCCAACAATGCTTGGGTTGTCAACATCTTTTTTCGTGTACAGGAAGAAAGTTGGATATCCACCAAGAAGTCTTGGCCTGAGCTCTTGGTTCTGCAGATATACTGGATTGGTTCATGAAGTTTGTAGAGCTGCTTGTGCACAGGACTCTCTTTGGTAATTAAGCTCTGGACAAGCTCATCAGTTATTTCTCCAAGTTGTTTGGGATGTACCCAAGTGAGAGAAACAGCTTTGGCAACTGCCAAGTTCTTGGTACTTTGGATGGTGCATAGAGTCCAGTCTACTCTGAATGGCTTGTACATATGTGATTTAGTGCCCCTATGACTGGCGGGACTTTGTGTTTCAGTACCCCCTTGTTAGGCAGGATTTCAGGTGTTGGGATATTGGCCTTAGACTGTTTTGCTTGTCACAGTCTAAAGGCAGTGTCATCTTCTTCATTGGTACTTTGATGATGGTGGTGGTTCTATTACCATGCTATTAGGTACGCCTTAGTCATGAGACTTGGGATGTCAGCTGATCTCTAGGGGCTGTTATGTGTTTGAACAATTACCTGAGTAGAGATGTAAGCGTGATCTTTAGTATGTGAGAGTAAGGAGTATATGATTAAGTTTAGTCAAAAGATAGAGTACAACTGTGTAGTTTTACTCTGTTTATATACTATTTCTATGGCATTATATATAGATGAAACGTTAGAGTCCATGCATAAACGGTGTCAAAGTAGGATGGTCTGGAAGGATCATACAACCAATGGAAAGCATCTGGGGTGACAGACGGTGAGAATGAGGGTAGTTGTCAGTGAGTACTTGGATATGAGTCAGAATCAGTGGAAGATTAGATGGTTGAGTCATGGATATGACTCAGATAAGATAAGATAACGGAAAAATTGTAACATTACCCCCTTGTTAAAGCAGTCATCCTGACTGCTAAGGTTCTTCTTCTGAGGTATCAAATTGTGTCATGATTTGACTGACCCAGTACTGGTCAATCAAGTTTTTCCATATATTCTTGTCTGGATTGACAATCCATTTTGTGTATCCATCTTTTCATTTGGTGAGGTAGGCTACATCGCCGTGTTCTGAGTACTTGTGATCTAGGATCTTGACCACTGCTTTGTCATTGGTTATGATTTTTGGAGTGTATATGGCATGGTTTACGCTGGCCTGGTACTCTTGGATTGCTTCCAATGCATTCATCATCTCGTTTTCTCAAACCCATGAATTGTGTTCATGGGTCCATCCTTTCCACTTGACCAAGTAATCTGTGACTTCCTTGGATGGTTGTCCTTTCTTGGATCATACCTTTCTAGTGTGTGAATCCAAGACTTCTTCGATTTCATATTCTTCCTGACCATCAATGAGGTCTGGAGGAGAAGGCTGCAGCTGTTGTTGGTTTGAGAAGGAGGGTGTGACATAAGGAGTCAACAGTTTCTCATTGAATTGAGGATGTATTTTCCAATGCGGCAGCAGCTTCAGCTTGTATGCTGCTGCTCCTGACTTCTTGACAATCTTGAACAGTCCTGTTCATTTATTATTGAGCTTCTTCTTGGGTCTTGGGAGATGAAGGTTGGCGGTGTCTAGCCAGACCTTATCCCTGATTTGGTACTCTCATGTAGACTGTTTTCATTTGTCATATTGCACCTTCATTTGCACTGCTGCCTTTTCCAAAGTGTCATGAACTTCTTTATGGACCTTGGCCATTGTCTCGGTGAAGTCAACAGCTGCAGGATTCGTGAAGCTGGTTTTCTGCATTGACTTGTGAATGAGTCGAGGATTTCATCTGTAGAGGACCATGAATGGACTCTTGCCCATGGCCAAATGAACTTGGTTGTTGTGGGCAAATTCAGCAAGGGGTAACTATGCTACCCAATCCATTTGGTGATGGTTGACAAAGATCTGAAGATACTTTTCAACTTTGATTTACCCTCTCTGTTTGTCCATCTGTCTGAGGGTGATATGCTGTAGAGGCATTTTGCATGATGTTCAGCATTTGGTAAAGTTCCTTTATGAATGCTGAGACAAATTGAGGTCCTCGGTCTGATATGACTACTTGTAGCATGCCATGCTTTGTGTATATATGGTTGCGAAGTATTAACACCCATCCTTCTGCTGATAGTTCCTCATTGCATGGAATTAGGAGGATGTTCTTAGAGAATCAGTCTATGATGATGAGTAGAGCATTGAATCCTTCTGACTCTGGGAGTCCGGTGACCATGTCAACTAAAATATGCATCCATGGAGTGTCAAGTATGGCATTGGGATGAAGAGGTGTGGCTTTGGCCTGCATATCGCTCTTTGTTCATTGACAAGTCTCGCATCCTTTGATATAAGACTCAATGTCTTTCTTCATCTTTGGCCACCAATATTCGTGAAGGATGAGTTCCTTTGTCTTGGCAATGCCTGGGTGTCCAGTGGTGATGTGATCATGGTATTGTGAAATGATCTCACCATGTAAGATAGAGTTGTTGGGAATATAGACTTGTCCATTGTACCATAGGAGTTTGTCTTCCTGGGTAATTCCTCGTTCATGGTTCAGGGACTTCTCTATTCCTTGGTCCCACTGTTCCTTCTGTCATGTTGCATCTCTTATACACGTAGTTCATTCTTTGGCTGTGGGCAGTACTAATGCCCTGAAATATTCTGGTGAAAGGACGATGACATCTTGATTGTCTTCCTTTCCTTGGTTGTAATTGTCTTGTTGACTAAGAAGATCGGCTTTCTTGTTCACCGTCCCAGCTTTGTGTTGCAGAACAAAGTGGTATTCGGCTAACTCGGTGACCCATCAGGCTTGTCAACAGTTCAACTTCTGCAGTTTTCAGAAATACTGGAGATTCTGGTGATCTGTCCAGATTTTGATAGTCTCTTTGGTGCCCATGAGGTAATGGCACCACTCCTTCAGGGCTAGCATGATTGCTAGAAGTTCTTTATCATAAATCTCATAATTACACTCGGTGACAGTGAGCACTTTCAACATGAAGGCGACTGGCCTCCATTTGCCATTCTGTTCTTGGCTTAGAACAGCTCCAACTGCTCCATTGCTAGCATTGGCCTCTACTCAGAACTTCCCATCGTCTGAGGGAATTGTAAGAACTACATTTGTTGTCATCAATCTTTTAAGTTGACTAAATGCCTGCTCTTGTTTGGGTCCCCACATCCAGTCTACTTTTCCAGTTAGTTGGGTGAGGGGACATACAATCTTGGAGTAGTCTCAGATGAATTTTCGATAGAAGTTCATAAATCCTAGGAATGATTGTAGCTCCTTCTTCTTCATGGGAGTGGGCCATTCAGCAATGCCCACGATCTTGACTGGGTCCATATGAATAGCATCTTCACTAATGATAACCCTGAGGTATTCAGTTTTGAGTACCTCAAACTTGCATTTCTCTGCTTTGAGGAACAGTTTGTTCTCATGCAGATGTTGGAGTACTTGTCAAACTATGTCTCAGTGTTCTGACAAGGTTTTTATGAAAATCAAAATATCATCGAGATAAATAGTAACTTTTCCTCCGGCAATCAGATCTTTGAAGATATCATTCATCATCCACTGGAATGTGGCTGGTGAGTTTGTAAGGCCAAAGAACATGACTGTAGGCTCAAAGAGTCCTCAGTTGGTTCTGAAGGCTGCTTTTTCTTCATCTCCATCTCTGATTTGAACATTGTTATATCCCCAATGAACATCTAATTTGGAGAAATACTTTGTGCTGCATAGTTTGTCGATAAGTTCCAATATGAGCGGAAGGGGATAACGATTCTTAATTATCATTTCATTCAGTTTGCAGTAGTCCTGAACTGGTTGAAGTGATCTGTCCTTTTTCTTAACAAAGAAGAAGGGGGATGCAAATGGGGATTTCAAGGGACAGATTCGTCCTGAGTCCAAGTTCTCATTGAGGAACTTGTCGAGTTGTTCTTGCTCATTTCGATTGAGTGGGTAGACTTTACAGTCAAGAGTGGATTTCGCGTTTGGGGCTAGTTCAATAGCATGGTCCCAGGGTCTTCTTTGTGGTAGATCGTCAAAGCTTTCTGTTGAGAATAAATCTCTAAAGCTTTGATACTGAGGAGACATGAGCTCCTCAAATGTCTGCTTCAGTTTCTTGGCATTTACTGCTGCTGCCAGTTCATTTGCATGATGGATGGCACAAAGGATGATTTCTTCTTGCATGTTGACTGTGAGAATACTTTTGCCCTCTTCTAGCTCTTCATCCTATCAGTCTTCTTTGTCTGCATCTGGCAGCATGAAGTGGTTCTGAATGCAATGGCACTGTCTAAATATTATGGTTCCTGCCTTCCAGTTAACAAAAGGGTTGTGGCATTTAAGCCAGTCATGGCCCAAGTACATGGTCTTGGAGCCTAAATCAGTGACCATGAGGTCAATTCATTCACTGTGGTTTCTGATGGTCATTCAGAGTTCCACAAATTCTGTGATGTCACCTGTCTTATTGTGCATTCCATCAGCATTATAGACTGGTATTGGGGTGGCAGCTTTTCTGGTGTCCAGCTGATGTTGTTGGACATAGGTTTGGTTAATAGAGCTGCCTGTGCAGCCACTATCCAACAATGCATGGGTTGTCAACATCTGTTTCCCAGTACATGGGAAAAGTTGAATATCCATCAGAAAGTCTCAGCCTGAGCTTCTGGTACTGTGGATATAGCAGATTGGTTCATGGAGTTTGTAGAGTTGCTCACATGCAGAGCTCCCTCTGGTTCTGAAGCTCTGGACAAGCTCATCATCTATCTCTCCAAGTCATTTGGGATGAACCCAAATAGAGAGAACTGCTTTGGTGACTGCTAAATTCTTGGAACTGCGTATGGTGCACAGAGTCCAATCAATCCCAAATGGTCTGTACCATTGGGGATCATCCACCTTCCTTTCAGACAGGACTTTGAGTTTGGTGCTTCCCTGTGCATTCAGAAGACCTTGAGTTTGATACCCCCTTATTAGGTGGGGTGTCAGGTTCAGTGCTTCCCCGTGCGTTCAGAAGACTTTGAGCTTCTTGCTTCCCAGTGCATCAGGAAGGCTTTTGTTCCAGTGTTCTGGTTTTGGACTGGCTGACTTGCCATAGTCGAAAGGCTGTGTCATCCTCTTCATCAGGTACTTTGACAATAGTGGTTCTGCTGAAATGCCCCCTCTTTATCACCTGGGCACTAGTGACTTCCTCCTGTTCTTCAGCTCTAGTTTGCTCGGGAACTTCCCAGGCCTCGGAAGGAGTCTGGTATCAGCTTGAGGCATTCAAAGTTCCACTTCTACTAGCCATTACAGCAGAATACTAAGCAGTAGCAGCTGGGGCAAATCTTATTAGCATTGCCGTCGGCTGCACTACTGGTGTTAGGGACCGACTTGGACACATGACTTGGGGTCATCAGCTGATCACTCTGGGCTGTTACGCATTCGAACAGTCACCCAATATGAGCAATAGAAGCTTTAGACCTTCTGTATTATGTAGACAAGAGGTATATGGTTGTAATTTAAATAAGAGACAGAGTACAACTGTGTAGTTTACTCTACTTATATAGTATTGCTACGGTGTTATATATAGATGAAACACTAAAGTCCATGCACAAGCGGCATTGAAGTAAGACTATCTGGGAGGATCATGGTACTAATAAAAAGCATCTGGGGTGACAGACAGTGAGAATGAGGGTGTTAACCAGCGAGTAGCTGGATACGAGTCGGATTCTTGAACAGATTAGATGGATGAGTCATGGATATGACTCAGATAAGATAAGATAATGGAAAAATCGTAACAACTGGCTGTTCTCCCACCAGTCTGGTTAGCATGTGGCCCTGGTCCTGGCCTTGGTGGGCACTCTCCTGGTCCTCCACCAACCCTGGCGAGGCTGGTGGACTTGTCCCTCCACTCAAGGAGGACACTGCAGCATTCGGACTTGTGGGAGGCCCAAAGGAATCCTGCCTATTACCCACTGCCCACTGCTGATTGCTCAGTGACATATCTGGTGAGCTGAGCTCATTGGACTTCGTGGTGGCACCAGCACCACCTGGCAAGTCCCACACCTCATCAGAGGTTTGGGAATTGTCACTACAGATATCTGTGTCAGCTTCTGAGAGGAGGATGACATACCTGTTTTTGTTTATTGATTCTTGATTGGTCTTCAGCTTTGGGGTCTGTGAAGTCATGATAGGTATATTGTTTTTCATACGTAATTGTCTGTTATCATAATAGTCAGTCTGACCCATGGAAACTGAGGACTCACCTTCAGACTTGGTCAAGCAAGGGGAATCGAACCCTTGTTGACTTAGTCTTTTACTTCCTCAATCCTGGACGTAACCAGCACCACTTCGTCAGTAGGCCTCAGGGATCTCACAACATTCTTCTCTTTTCTTATAGGGCAATCTTTGCTCAGGTGACCCTTCTCATCACATCTGAAACATCAGTCCTCTGCTCATCATCAATTGATGTCCATGGGCTTCCTCACCCTGCTGTATGTCATCCACTTTCTGGTTCCAGCATCCCTACTTGTTCCAGCATTGGTCATCAGTTTTGTTGCCAAGTAACTTGTTGCCCCAGTGGCAGCTTTGCCACTGGGATGTTGTTGTTGCTGTTGTTGGAGACAGGAATTCTTCTTCTACCCATCCCAGGGCATGCTGGTGGTCTGATCAAAGACCCATTTCCTCTGTTGTTCCTTGTACATGCACAAGATGCACTCTTTCCACTTTGGATATGAACACGGAATATTGATGCCCATGTTTGAAATAAAGGTTATATAGGAGGAAGGTACTCCTAAACAGATGGCTTTTACCATGGTGCCACATTCATTCTCATTGGTTCATCAGCCCACTAGTTTCACCTCTTCTTCCAGTTTCTGAAAGTAATGAGAGGTGGGCTGTGTTCCCATACAGAGGTTGAACATCTGCTTTTCATGGATTTCTTCAATAGTAGGGTCTCTAAATTGGTGAGAGACCATGTCAATGAAGTCTGCCCAATTAGAGTAGTGGAAGTGGGTGGCAGTCCTGTTATAAGCATCGCCAATCCAAAACTTGGGTCTCTTGTAGACCCACCAGTCCTTGGCAGCCCCCTTGAAGTGGGAGGTCATGAATAACACCAGATGTGATGGTATCTGGAAGTAGTGATGGAACACTTCAAAATAGGTGATGCAGTCATCTATGAAGCATTCAATGTCATCATGATCCCCTTTGAATGGGGTGGAGACCTTGACAAGTGTTGGTTTGATGCCCAGGTAAGGGGCATCAGTAGGGGCATCTCCAATGGGGTTCAGAATTGGGTCTGGGGATCCTTTTCTGGGAGGCAGTCTAGGGATTGAGTATTGATCTGCTCATAATCCAGTGGGAGGGTATCCCCTTGGGAGTTCCATTGGTCTGCCTTGCTCCAGCTCCTTTCCTTTTTCCTGGTGAAGGTGTTCTTTCATACCTTCTTGAGTGGCCTCCTCCTTGGCCAGCTCATCACACATTTCTTGAATGTGTTTCTCCTTCTCAGCTAGCACTTTTCTGATGCATTGCCATAGTTCTTCTGCCATTTTTGGCATTGAGGAAGATTCTGCAGGGGCAGATTCTGCAGGGTTCATGTCGGTTGTCATGTCTTCTCCCACACCTGCAAATAGAAGACTGCCATCCTGATAAGGGTGGTATCCTTGTTGATGTACCCAATGATGGGGGGGAGAATCAGGCAAGGGTCTTGGTTTTATGACTGGGGTATCTGGCAGATAGTTGGGAATATTTATATATTGGGGCTGGAAGTAATCCAGCCTGTAATAGTATCTATAATCAAAATTAGGCATTTCACCCCTCCTCTTCTTGGTCTGCCTCGAGTATCCATAGCCTCTATAGGGAATGTTCCAGTTCCCGCTGCTCATCATCATCACAGGGTTGAAGCTCTGGTAATAGATCCCCTGTGGTAGCAGGGAAAAGGTTTCAGTGCCTATTTGCATGAATGCAGGCATGAATAGTGGCATTGGGATTGGCTTTCTGAATGACATTGTCTCAGTTGAGTGTGAGCCACTCATCCATATTGGGTCTGAACTCAGTCCAGAGCATTTGTTCTTTGATATCGGTGTGTCGAAGATTCTAGGTGGCAGTCCTGAAGAGGCTGAATAGATCCCTGTTGACCTCAGAGAGGTTGGGCCAATTGTAATCTGCTCTATTGGGATTAAAGGGGCTGTTGGGGTCAGGGTGTCAGACTCCCTGTCATCATTGGAGAGCTCAATGAGGGGGAGCAAGTTTGAGGAGTCCATTCTCCAGGGGTCAACTGGATTTGTTCAGTTTCAGAGGCCATAGGGATGGTTTCGATCCATCCCTGGATTGTTGGAGCTTTGGGGCTCTGAGGAGGGGGAATTTGACCTTGGAAGTATTCTCCAGTTATGGGGTCGAAGAGTGGGAATTGGGATAGCAGGATGAGGGGAGAGAGAGTATAGAGACAGGGGGTCCATAAACGTAGCCTGTATGTTCCTCGCATATTCCTTGGCTGAGGAGGGGGTGGGTCATTCCAGCCAGAGGGTGATGATATCTGCTCTCACCCAGGGATTGTCAGTTTCATATGCATCCTCAGTGGAGGAGGCAGGCATGCTGGGGCAGAATCAGACTTGGGGACAAATGGGTGGATTTTCCATTTATTCTCCCAGTCGTGCAGTGGGTACTCTCCTGGGAAGGACATTGTCAGAGTGTTGGGGTGGATGGGGGGAATAGTTGGTGGTCATGGTTGGGATCACCTTTCACAGTGAAGAAGTAAGTGTGCTTCTTTCTTGTATGTTAATATGAGGAGAGTGGTAAAGAGTATTAAGAGAGCAGCACCTCCAATGGCAGCACCAATGGTGATTGTTCTTGTTATGATTTTTCCATTATCTTATCTTATCTGAGTCATATCCATGACTCATCCATCTAATTGACCATCATTTCTGCTTTGTATCAACCTACTCACCGACTGTTACTGTCATTCTCACTCACAGTCACCCAAGATCCTTTCTATTGGACTATGATCCTTCTGGACCCACCCCCCTTTGACACTGTTCTAGCATGGACCATATCATTTCATCTAAATATAACACCATATTTACAGTATATAAGTAGAGTAAACCATACTGTTGTACTCTATCTTTCAACTAAATTACACTCATATACTTTCTACTCATACACCAAAGACCCAGCCCCAAGTCTCAATATGAGTGACTGTCCAATGATGTGCTTGGTAACAGTGAGTGACAAAAGAATTAGGGAATGGCAATGAACACCAATCACACTAAACCTCTTACTACTCTACACTTAATCACCAATATTGAATTTGGGCAGTTTTGAGTATGATGGAAGCACTCTGCAGACTGCAATAATCAAGTACAATTGTCTTAAAGATGTTTTATTTGTTACTAGTGAGTTTATACAAAGTACTACTTGTACTAGTGGGGTGGGTAAGACACAATTGGATAAGAGTGACTTGGTTTGAGCTACTGCGCTCATTCTGACTGAAATGGCTTCAGGCTGGTGGCACTCTTGGCCCTATACTGCTTCCTACAAGTGATAAACACTTGACCAGTCGCACTCTTGGCTGACTAGTGGTGCTCTTGATCTAAGAATAAACTGATGGCACTCTTGGCCCTATACTGCTTCCTACAAGTAATAAACACTTGACCAGTCACACTCTTGGCTGACTAGTAGCACTCTTGGCCTAAGAATAAACTATAACTCTGAGAACTTTGCTTGAACTAACTTCAAAACACTCCGGACCTTTGCAGGACACAACAGTGACTCTAATGGACTTCAATTCAATGCAATTCTATGGGTGACTTAGCGACTATTAATCACTTCATCGAGGTTAAGCACAAAAGCCTTTAGTTGGGGACACCAGTTACTACCAGTGAGGGCTCAACTGCAGGGATGGCTTGCCTGCTTTGCACGAGCACCCATCCCACTACTTATATACTACTGAGGCAGAACTATAAATATCATCTAGGTATAGGGTATATTGGTAAGGATTTCTTGGCTAGTCATGAATAATGGTGAATAATCACACAATAGTCGGTCTAGTCTGTTTTCTTTTCAAATATTCGGTCTAGAGACTCCACAGTTGGTCTTTCCGCACCCTTGGCACAACTACATGCCCTAGTAACGTGGTTATATGGATATCCAGATATTGGTGCCTATAACAGCTATCTGATCATGATCGAGGGTGCAGTCCAGCTACACTAGCATCAATCATAAGAGATCTATATTGCAATAGTCAGATCTGGGCTCAAGGTTAATCCATTCCTAATTTATTTCTAAGTCCTGCTTCAAGATTGCCATGTGACTAGTTATCCTGACTTAGGTGTTTATGCCCAGTCTGGGCTGCCAGTGACCGAACTTCATGAGATCTGTGTACTCTGCTCCTGGTTTTTGTGTGCTAGTAGCATCCTTTGTTTGCTAGTGTTAGGCACCGCCTTGGGCACGTGACTTGGGACTGTCAGCTGATCCTCTCTGGGCCGTTACGTGTTTGAACGATCACCCAAGTGAGAGAACTACGCTAATAGTCTTTAGTGTAGTGCGAGTAAGGAGTTTATAGTGTTAATTAAAACAAGAAATAGAGTACATTGGTCTAATATACTCTGTTTATATAGTATTCTTACGGCGTTATATTTAGATGAAATGCTACGGTCCATGCACAAACAGTGTCGAAGTAGGACGATCCGGGAGGATCATAGAACCAATGGGAGTTGTCTGGGGTGACAGCTGGTGAGAACAAGGGTGGTATTCGGCGAATAGCTGGATATGAGTCGGTTTCTGGACTAGATTAGATGGATGAGTCATGGATATGACTCGGATAAGATAAGATAACGGAAAAATCATAACATTACCCCCTTGTTAAAGCAGTCGTCCCGACTGCTAAGGTTCTTCCAAAGGGGTGTCGTATTGTGTTGCGATTTGATTGACCCAGTACTGATCAATCAGCTTTTTCCATATTTCTTCGTCTGGATTGATGATCCATTTGATGCGTCCATCTGTTCTTTTAGCGAGGTAGGCTACGTCGCCGTGTTCCGAATATTCGTGGTCCAGTATTTTGACCACTATTTTCCTGGTTGCGATTTTTGGAGTATATACGGTGCGGTTTACGTTGGCCTTATACTCTTGGATTGCTTCCGAGGCGTTTTTCATTTCGTTCTCTCGGACCCATGAATTGTGTTCATGAGTCCATCCCTTCCATTTGACTAGGTAGTCTATGACTTCCCTAGATGGTTGTCCTTGCTTGGACCGTACCTTTCTGATGCGCGAGTCCAAGACTTCTTCAATTTCGTACTCTTCTTGACCATCGATGAGGTCTGGAGGAGGAGGAGGCGGTTGTTCTTGGTTTACAAATGAGGGTGCGACATATGGAGTCAGCAGTTTTTCATTGAACCGGGGATGGATTTTCCAGTGGGGTGGCAGTTTCAGTTTGTATGCTGTCGCTCCCGACTTTTCGACGATTTCAAACGGTCCTGTTCGTTTATCGTCGAGCTTTTTCTTTGGTCGTGGAAGGTGAAGGTTGGCGGTATCAAGCCATACCTTGTCTCCAATCCGGTATTCTTGTTGAGTCTGCTTCTTTTTGTCGTATTGTGCCTTCATTTGCATTGCCGCCTTTTCCAATGCTTCGTGGACCTCCTTATGGACTTTGGCCATAGTTTCCGTAAAGTCAATGGCTGCAGGGTTGGCAAAACCAGTTTTCTGTATTGACTCAGAGATGAGTCGGGGATTTCGTCCATATAGGACCATGAAGGGACTTTTGCCCGTGGCTGAGTGGACTCGGTTGTTGTGGGCGAACTCGGCAAGTGGTAGCCATGCTACCCAGTCGGTCTGTCTATGGTTGACAAAGATTCGAAGGTATTTTTCAACCTCCTGATTGACTCTCTCTGTCTGTCCGTCTGTCTGCGGATGATAGGCTGTAGACGCGTTTTGAGTGATATTCAGCATTTGATATAGTTCTTTCATAAATGCTGAAACGAATTGGGGTCCTCTGTCAGAGATGACCACTTGCGGTATTCCATGCTTCGCATATACTTGGTTGCGAAGGATTAACGCCCATCCTTCTGCCGATAATTCCTCATTGCATGGAATCAAGAGGATGTTTTTGGAGAAACGGTCTACGATGACTAGTAGAGCATCAAATCCATCTGACTCCGGGAGTCCGGTGATCATATCGACTGAGATATGTGTCCATGGCGTATCAGGAATTGCATTGGGGTGAAGAGGGGCAGCCTTGGCCTGCGTGTCGCTCTTCGTCCTTTGACAAGTCTCACATCCCTTGATGTAAGATTCTACGTCCTTCTTCATCTTCGGCCACCAATACTCACGGAGTATGAGCTCTTTGGTTTTGGCGATTCCGGGGTGTCCAGCGGTGATATGATCATGGAATTGTGCAATGATCTCACCGCGTAACATTGAGTCGTTGGGGACATAGACTCGTCCATCGTACCACAGGATTTCGTTCTCCTGTGTGATTCCTCTTTCGTGGTTGAGGGATTTTTCGATTCCCTGGTCCCACTGTTCCTTCTGTTTTGTTGCGTCTCTTATACGCGTGATTCTCTCTTCCGTGGTTGGTATTATCAGGGCGTGGAAGTGTTCCGGGGATAGAACGACAATGTCTTTATTGTCTTCTTTTCCCTGATCATGATCGTCTCGTCTACTGAGAAGATCAGCCTTCTGGTTAGCGGTTCCAGCTTTATGCTGAAGGATAAAGTGATATTCCGCTAGTTCGGTGACCCATCGTGCTTGTCGACGATTCAACTTCTGGGGTTTTCGGAAGTATTGGAGATTCTGATGGTCCGTCCAGATCTCAATGGTTTCTTTGGCGCCCATGAGATAATGACGCCATTCTTCTAATGCTAACATGATGGCTAGCAACTCTTTGTCGTAGATCTCATAGTTGCGCTCGGTAGCGGTGAGCGCCTTGGACATAAAGGCGACGGGTCTCCATTTGCCTTCTTTTTCTTGGCTGAGTACGGCGCCAATGGCTCCATCACTCGCATCTGCTTCTACTCGGAACTTTCCATTGTCCGAAGGAATCGTTAGAACTACGTTTGTCGTCATCAGCTTCTTGATCTGATCGAATGCCTGTTTTTGTTCTGATCCCCAGGTCCAGTCTACTTTTCCGGTCAATTGGGTGAGGGGACGGACTATCTTGGAATAGTCTTTGATGAACTTTCGATAAAAGTTCGTGAATCCTAGGAAGGATTGTAGTTCCTTCTTTTTCGTTGGGGTTGGCCATTCCGCTATTCCTGCTATCTTGACTGGGTCCATGCGAATGGCATCTTCGCTTATGATAACCCCGAGGTATTCAGTTTCGAGCACCTCAAACTCGCATTTCTCGGCTTTGAGGAACAATTTGTTTTCTCGCAGTCGCTGGAGTACTTGTCGTACTATGTTCCAGTGTTCGGTCAAGGATTTTGTGAAGATGAGTATATCGTCGAGGTAAATGGTGACCTTTCCTCCAGCGATCAAATCCTTGAATATGTCGTTCATCATCCACTGGAATGTGGCTGGTGAATTTGTGAGCCCGAAGAACATTACCGTGGGTTCGAAGAGCCCTCGGTTAGTTCTGAACGTGGCTTTCTCTTCGTCTCCATCTCGGATTCGGACATTGTTGTAACCCCATCATACATCCAGCTTGGAGAAGTATTTGGCTCCTCGTAATTTGTCGATTAGCTCGGAGATGAGTGGGAGAGGGTAACGATTTTTGATCGTCATTTCATTCAGTTTTTGATAATCTTGAACTGGTCGTAGAGAGCCATCCTTTTTCTTAACGAAGAAGAAGGGAGAGGCGAATGGGGATTTCGAGGGACAAATGCGTCCTGAGTCTAGGTTCTCATCTAAGAACTTATCTAATTGTTCCTGCTCATTGCGATTGAGCGGGTACACCTTGCAATCTAAGGTGGATTTCGCATTGGGGATTAGCTCGATGGCATGGTCCCAGGGTCTTCGTTCCAGTAATTCATCAAAGCTTTCTTTAGAGAATAAATCTCCAAAGCTTTGATACTGAGGAGGTACGAGTTCCTCAAACGTCTGCTTTGGTTTCTCAGTGTTAGCTGCAGCTGCTAACTCATTCGCATGATGGACGGCACGAAGGATGATTTCTTCCTGCATATTGATGGCAAGAATACTTTCTCCTTCTTCGAGCTCTTCGTCCCATCGGTCTTCTTCATCTGCGTCTGGCAGGGTGAAGTGGTTTTGAACACAATGACATCGTCCGAATGTTAAGGTTTCCGTCTTCCAGTTGACGAAAGGGTTGTGGCGTTTAAGCCAGTCGTGTCCCAAATATACGGTCTTCGAACCTAAGTCGGTGACTGCGAGGTCAATGCGTTCACTATGTCCTCCAATTGTCATTCGTAGTTCTACAAACTCGGTAACATCCCCTGCTTTGTTGCGCGTTCCATCGGCATTATAGACCGGTATAGGGGCTGCGGCCTTTCTGGTGTCCAACTGGTGTTGTTGGACGTACGTTCGGTTGATAGAGCTGCCCGTGCAACCGCTATCCAACAACGCTCGGGTTGTCAGTACTCTTTTCCCAGTACATGGGGAAAGTTGAATGTTTACCAAGAAGTCTCGACCGGAACTCTTGGTGCCTCGAATATAACGAATGGGTTCGTGCAATTCATAGAGCTGTTCCCGGGCCATGCTTCCTTCTATTTGTAAGCTTCGGATAAGCTCGTCGTCGATTTCTCCAAGTCGTTTGGGGTGTACCCAAATGGAGAGAACCGCTTTGGCGTTTGCCAAATTCTTGGAGTTGCGTATAGCATGCATTGTCCAGTCAATTCCAAATGGTTTGAACCATTGAAATTCGTCCTGCTTCCCTGTGCATTCAGAAGACTTTTTCAGCTTTCCCGTACCTTCGAAAGCGATTGATACCCCCTTGTTCAGATAGGTATCGGTTTCGACGCTTCCCTGTACATTCGGAAGGTCGAGTTTCTGTTTTTCTGGTGTTCTGCATATCGGAGTACTGGCTTTGGATTGTTTGTCTTGCCATATTCTGAACGCTGTATCGTCTTCTTCGTCGGGTATCTCAACGACGGTAGTCCTGCTGAAATGCCCCCTTTTTACTGCCTGGGCGCTAGCGGGATCCTGTCCCTTTTCCTCGGCCGGCACCACTTGCGACGGAGTTTGAAATTCCTTGGTCATTGACTCCCAGCTAGTGCCTAAGGTGACCTTCGCATGGTTGTCAACCCTGCAACTTGCCGGCCCGGTTTGGTACTCAGCTTCGTCAAGTTTTCCACTCCCTGGACCGGTTCGTCCGGGTAAAGCCTGGCCTTGGTTAGAGGCACTGTCCTGGTCCTCCGCTGATATGCCGTCTATGCATTCACACCTAGATTTTGCGATTTTGTAACAATACTATTGCACATCTATCCTATACTAGTGATACATAGAGGACTATAGCTGAGGCTTCGAGCTGATAGTTAAAAGCAGTAAGCAACTGGTAGAGCCAGGACTTAGATGCAACACCATTAGTGGGTTAAATCTACCAGCCGGCCAGACTAGTAACTCGAATGCTAGCAGGACTAAGTGAAATACAGCCACTAGCAAACGAAGGATGCTACTAGCACACAAAAACCAGGAGCAGAGTACACAGATCTCGTGAAGTTCTGTCACTAGCAGCCCAGACTGGGCATAAACGCCTAAGTCAGGATAACTAGTCACATGGCAATCTTGAAACAGGACTTAGAAATAAATTAGGAATGGATTAACCTTGAGCCCAGATCCGACTATTTTGATATAGATCTCTTATGATCGATGCTAGTGGAGCCGGACTGCACCCTCGATCATGATCGGATAGCTGTTACAGGCACCAATATCCGGATATCGATATAACCGCGTTACTAGGGCATGTAGTTGTGCCAAGGGTGCGGAAAGACCAACTGTGGAGTCTCTAGACCGAATATTTGAAAAGAAAACAGACTAGACTGACTATTGTATGATTATTCACCATTATTCATGACTAGCCAAGAAATCCTTATCATGATATAGATCTCTTATGATCGATGCTAGTGGAGCCAGACTGCACCCTCGATCATGATCGGATAGCTGTTACAGGCACCAATATCCAGATATCCATATAACCGCGTTACTAGGGCATGTAGTTGTGCCAAGGGTGCGGAAAGACCAACTGTGGAGTCTCTAGACTGAATATTTGAAAAGAAAACAGACTAGACCGACTATTGTGTGATTATTCACCATTATTCGTGACTAGCCAAGAAATCCTTACCAATATACCCTATACCCAGATGATATTTATAGTTTTGCCTCAGTAGTATATAAGTAGTGGGATGGGTGCTCGTGCAAAGCAGGCAAGCCATCCCCACAGTTGAGCCCTCACTGGTAGTAACTGGTGTCCCCAATTAAAGGCTTTTGTGCTTGACCTCGACGAAGTGATTAATAGTCGCTAAGTCACCCATAGAATTGCATTGAATTGAAGTCCATTAGAGTCACTGTTGTGTCCTGCAAAGGTCCGGAGTGTTTTGAAGTTAGTTCAAGCAAAGTTCTCGGAGTTATAGTTTATTCTTAGGCCAAGAGTGCCACTAGTTAGCCAAGAGTGCGGCTAGTCAAGTGTTTATCACTTGTAGGAAGCAGTATAGGGCCAAGAGTGCCATCAGTTTATTCTTAGGCCAAGAGCGCCACTAGTCAGCCAAGAGTGCGACTGGTCAAGTGTTTATCACTTGTAGGAAGCAGTATAGGGCCAAGAGTGCCACCAGCCTGAAGCCGTTTCAGTCAGAATGAGCGCAGTAGCTCAAACCAAGTCACTCTTATCTAATTGTGTCTTACCCACCCCACTAGTACGAGTAGTACTTTGTATAAACTCACTAGTAACGAATAAAACGTCTTAAAGACAATTGTACTTGATTATTGAAGTCTGCAGAGTGCTTCCATCGTACTCGAAACCGCCCGAATTCAATATTGGTGATTAAGTGTAGAGTAGTAAGAGGTTTAGTGTGATTGGTGTTCATTGCCATTCCCTAATTCTTTTGTCACTCGCCGTTACCAAGCACATCACCGCCGACCCTGGCGGAACTGGTGAGCTTGCCCCGCTGCTCGAAGCGGGTACTGGGACGGTCGGACTTCTGGAAGTCCCGGAGGAGTCCCACCTACTGGTCCCTGCTCGTCGCTGTGCGCTCAGCGGCGTATCCGGTGAGCACTGCTCGTTGGACTTTGTTGCGGCGCCAACACCACTTGGCAAGTCCCGCTCCAGTTCGTCGGAGGTTCGGGATTGGTCACTACAGATATTGGTGTCAGCGTCTTCTAGTAGTATGACGTACCTGTTGTTTTTTTTTGATGATTCTTTCTTGGTCTTCGGCTTCGGTGAAGTCATTGATATATTTTTCTTAGATAATGTTCTGTTTTCATAGTAATTAGTCCGACCCGCGGCAACCGAGGACACACCTTGAGACTTGGGCATGCAAGGGGAATCGAACCCTTGACGCCCTACTCTTTTACCTCCTCTATCTTGGAGGTGCTTGGCACCACTGCGTCAGTGGGCCCCACGTATCTCACTACGTTCTTCTCTTTTCTTGTAGGGCAATCTCTGCTCAGGTGACCCTTTTGGTCGCACCTGAAACAGCGCCCCTCCGCTCGTTGTCGGTCTATGTCCATGAGCTTCCCCGCCCCTCCGTACGTCGTCCACTTACCGGTTCCAGCATCGCGACCGGCCCCTCCACTCCCAGCACTCGGTTTTGGAGCCGAGGGACTTGTCGCCCCAGCGGTGTTCTTGCCGCTGGGTTGCTGTTGTTGGGGACGTGGGCCCTGCTTCTGGCCGTCCCGTGGCGTACTTGTGGTCTGGTCAAAGACCCACTTCCGCTGTCTCTCTTCATACATTCGAAGAATGCGTTCCTTCCACTCTGGGTATGAGCGCGGAATGCTCACTCCCATATTTGAGATAAAGGTGGTGTACGAACTAGGAACTCCTAGTCGTACCGCCTTTACCATCGCGCCTCTTTCCGCTTCGTCAGATCTCCGGCCTGCTAGCTTTGCTTCTTCTTCCAGCTTCTGGAAGTAGTGGGAGGCGGGCTGTGCTCCCATGCGCAGGTCGAACATGCACTTCTCGTGGATTTCCTCGATCGCCGGATCTCGGAATTGTCTTGTGACTAGGTCGACAAAGTCGGCCCAGTCGGGGTATCAGAAATGGGCAGCGGTGCCGTCAAAGGCATCGCCTACCCAGTATTCGGGTCTCTTGTAGACCCACCAGTCCTTGGCGGCACCCTCGAAGTGGGATGTCGCGAATAATACCAGGTGCGACGGCACCTGGAAATAGTGTCTGAACACTTCAAAATAGGCGATGCAATCGCCTATGAAGCGTTCAATGTCGTCATGGTCCCCTTTGAACGGGGCGGGGACCTTGACGAGGGTCGGCTTGATGCCCAGATAGGGGGCATCAGCGGCCGCATTCCCGACTGGGTTCGGGATTGGGTCAGGAGGTCCCTGACCAGGGGGCGGTCTTGGGATCGAAAATCGATCCGGCCTGTACCCCGGGTACCCTCTTGGTGGTCCCGGCGGTCTTCCTCTTTTCGGCTCCTTCTCCCGCTCTTGGGCTCGGAGATAATCCGCCAGTGTCTTACGGGCGGCGTCCTCCTTGTCGAGCTCGTTACGCATCTCCGCTATGCGCTGCTCTTTTTCCTGTAACTCGGTTCGCATCTGCTGCCGAGTTTCTTCTGCCGTAGCAGGATTCCTTGATGCCCCTGTGGTGGCGTTTCCTGCCGGCGGTCCTTCTGCTTCCATTTCTTCTCCTGCCCCTGCGAAGAGAAGACTGCCACCCTGGTAAGGGTGGTATCCTTGGTGATGCACCTTATGATGAGGGGGTGAGTCGGGAAGTGGTTGTGGGCTTACGACCGGGGTATCCGGTGGGTAACCCGGATAGATTTCGTATTGAGGGTGGTGGTATTCCATCCCTCCGTAGTAACCTGTATCGTAGGTAAACGTATTGTATTGAGGCTCTTCCTCCTCAATCTTCTCGTGCCATCTCCAACCTCCAGAGATGCTGGAGGGTCCTGTCCAGCTCTCGTTGCTCCCGTGGGGTCCTGGGTAATAACCCTGGAAAACGATCCCCGGCGGCGGGACCGAAGATTGACTGGTCGCGATTGGCGTGAATCCGGTGATTGACGATGAGGGCCCTGGCGTTGCTAGGGCCTTCCATTGGTACCCGGATGGGGTCGCCCCTGTTAAGGGCGAGCCACTCATCCATCTCCATTCTGGGTTCTTCCCAGAGGTCTCGGGCTTCGACGTCTCTTCGTCGAATTTCCCATGCTGTGGTCCGGTATGGACCGAATATTCTCCGATCGTAGTCGGAGAGTTCTGGCCAGGTGTAATCGAGCCCGTCAGAGTTGAAGGGATCGTCGGGGGCCTGGGGAGCGGCCTGGGTGTGGACTCCGACGAGGCCATCGTCGGACTCGTCATCGGAGATTTCGATGACGGGGAGGGAGGAGAGGGAGAATTCCTCCTCGCTTGGCCACCGCTCGCGGCTCCAGGGGCCGTAGGGGTGGGTCCGATCCATGCCGGGATCGTCGGGGTGTCGGGGTCCGTTGGACCCACTGCTGCTGTCGCTGTTGCTGTCGGGCGACGAGGAATCGGACCTTCGCTGGGATCGGCGAGGGGCGGGGTTTCTTGGATGAGGGGGGGGACCGGGGTATGGGGGCGGGGGTTCATCCCCATCAGACCATACGTCCCTCTCGTGTTCCTCGGTCTCCTCAAGACCGATTGTTGGTTGCTCCATTGCAACGGTGGGTCGTTCCATCCGGCGCCGGAGGAGGAGGGCTCTCGCGTTGTAGGCAAGAGCGTTTCGGGCAATCTGAGCCCGAAGTTCTGCGATCCCCTGAGACGGGGCCCGCGAATTAGTGCTCTCCTCGGAGGAGGAGGGGGGTCCGATAATGAATCGGGCCTGGGGACGAACGAGTGGAAGTTCCTCTCGTTCTCCCAGTCTTGCGGGGGGTATCCCCCGGGGAAGGTCATGTGTGGTGGGCGGGACGGAACGGGGTTCTGGTTCTGGTCTCCGGGGTTGCCTTCTTAGCAAGGCCCGGAGTTCTTCCTCATATATAAGTACGGCGAGGACCGTAAAGAAGGACAGTAGTATGGCACTGCCAATGGCGACACCGAGGGACACGGTTCGGGGTTCTTGAGAGTTTCTGTCTTCTCCGGACATGAGATCTTCTATACGGCTAGCGTAATAGAAGAAAAGTTGGTTAGAAATCTCTTGTTTTATGTTAGGCACCGCCTTGGGCACGTGACTTGGGACTGTCAGCTGATCCTCTCTGGGCCGTTACGCGTTCGAACGATCACCCAAGTGAGAGAACTATGCTAATAGTCTTTAGTGTAGTGCGAGTAAGGAGTTTATAGTGTTAATTAAAACAAGAGATAGAGTACATTGGTCTAATATACTCTGTTTATATAGTATTCTTACGGCGTTATATTTAGATGAAATGCTACGGTCCATGCACAAACGGTGTCGAAGTAGGACGATCCGGGAGGATCATAGAACCAATGGGAGTTGTCTGGGGTGACAGCTGGTGAGAACGAGGGTGGTATTCGGCGAATAGCTGGATACGAGTCGGTTTCTGGACTAGATTAGATGGATGAGTCATGGATATGACTCGGATAAGATAAGATAACGGAAAAATCGTAACAGCTAGTGGCTGTATTTCACTTAGTTCTGCTAGCATTCGAGTTACTAGTCTGGCTGGCTGGTAGATTTAACCCACTAATGGTGTTGCATCTAAGTCCTGGCTCTACCAATTGCTTACTGCTTTTAACTATCAGCTCAAAGCCTCAGCTATAGTCCTCTATGTATCACTAGTATAGGATAGATGTGCAATAGTATTGTTACAAAATCGCAAAATCTAGGTGTGAATGCATAAACAGCATATCACCAAATGTGAAGCAGCTCAGAGACCAAAGGCTTACATCCCAAGTCACATGATAGACAAGAATGTAACATTAGTTGAAAGATTCCCCACTGCTTCTCCTATGCCAGCCATAAAAGAAGCATTCCCCTATGACAAACAAAGAAAACTGACAACAACCAAGAACTGTCTCTCTTGGTGTCACAATTGGCAGTGCCATACTCCTCACCTTCTTCACCATCCTCATGGTATTAATATATGAGGAAGAAATCTGAACCCTCCTTTGTCAAAGATGAACCTGATACCCACAACTCCCACCCCAACCACCTCAACACCCCAAAAATGTCCTTCCCCGGGAGTTACCCTCCACCTGACTGGGAGAATGAGAGGCAGTACCACTTGTCCACCCCTGAGCCCACTTTACTATTGCCTCCTCCTCAGAGGGGACAACTAATGATGAGAGGCCCCTGACCCCAGGGCCCTCTAATGCCCACACACACAATGCATGGGCAGTTCTGCTCTGGTACCAGATGGAACGACCTGCTGATATGCTGTCTACACATTCACACCTAGATTTTGCGATTTTGTAACAATACTATTGCACATCTATCCTATACTAGTGATACATAGAGGACTATAGCTGAGGCTTTGAGCTGATAGTTAAAAGCAGTAAGCAATTGGTAGAGCCAGGACTTAGATGCAACACCATTAGTGGGTTAAATCTACCAGCCAGCCAGACTAGTAACTCCAATGCTAGCAGAACTAAGTGAAATACAGCCACTAGCAAACAAAGGATGCTACTAGCACACAAAAACCAGGAGCAGAGTACACAGATCTCATGAAGTTCGGTCACTGGCAGCCCAGACTGGGCATAAACACCTAAGTCAGGATAACTAGTCACATGGCAATCTTGAAGCAGGACTTAGAAATAAATTAGGAATGGATTAACCTTGAGCCCAGATCTGACTATTGCAATATAGATCTCTTATGATTGATGCTAGTGTAGCTGGACTGCACCCTCGATCATGATCGGATAGCTGTTATAGGCACCAATATCTGGATATCCATATAACCACGTTACTAGGGCATGTAGTTGTGCCAAGGGTGCGGAAAGACCAACTGTGGAGTCTCTAGACCGAATATTTGAAAAGAAAACAGACTAGACCGACTATTGTGTGATTATTCACCATTATTCATGACTAGCCAAGAAATCCTTACCAATATACCCTATACCTAGATGATATTTATAGTTCTGCCTCAGTAGTATATAAGTAGTGGGATGGGTGCTCGTGCAAAGCAGGCAAGCCATCCCTGCAGTTGAGCCCTCACTGGTAGTAACTGGTGTCCCCAACTAAAGGCTTTTGTGCTTAACCTCGATGAAGTGATTAATAGTCGCTAAGTCACCCATAGAATTGCATTGAATTGAAGTCCATTAGAGTCACTGTTGTGTCCTGCAAAGGTCCGGAGTGTTTTGAAGTTAGTTCAAGCAAAGTTCTCAGAGTTATAGTTTATTCTTAGGCCAAGAGTGCTACTAGTCAGCCAAGAGTGTGACTGGTCAAGTGTTTATTACTTGTAGGAAGCAGTATAGGGCCAAGAGTGCCATCAGTTTATTCTTAGATCAAGAGCACCACTAGTCAGCCAAGAGTGCGACTGGTCAAGTGTTTATCACTTGTAGGAAGCAGTATAGGGCCAAGAGTGCCACCAGCCTGAAGCCATTTCAGTCAGAATGAGCGCAGTAGCTCAAACCAAGTCACTCTCATCCAATTGTATCTTACCCACCCCACTAGTACAAGTAGTACTTTGTATAAACTCACTAGTAACAAATAAAACATCTTTAAGACAATTGTACTTGATTATTGAAGTCTGCAGAGTGCTTCCATCATACTCAAAACTGCCCAAATTCAATATTGGTGATTAAGTGTAGAGTAGTAAGAGGTTTAGTGTGATTAGTGTTCATTGCCATTCCCTAATTCTTTTGTCACTCACCGTTACCAAGCACATCACCACCCCCACCCCAGCCTAGGAATATGCATGGCACATTTGGGTTGAGATTGAGGATGCCCTGCCCCCTTACCCCAGCCCTCCCCATCCCCATCCCGCAACCCCCACCCTTCACCTGCACAACTGGCAAATGCCTCCCTAATCTCACTCCCCCTCCTCCAATGGGTCCTATAATGGGCTCCGACACCCCAACAATCCCAGAATGGATCAGAACCACCCCTATGGGCCCTGGGCCCATGAAAACAACTGGCCCCAAGGAGGGACCAATTCCACCACCTTCCTCCCTGTTATCAACCTCTCTAATAAGTCCAATGGGGAGCTCGATGCCCTGACCCTGCCTGCTTCCACTGCCCCCAATGACTCATTCAATACAAATGGAGCAGACTACACATGGCCCAACCTCTCCAAGGTCAATCAAAGGCTATTCAGCCCCTTCAGGGCCACTGCCTGGGAAATTCAACATCGTGACATCGAATCAAGAATGCTCTGGGACAAGCCCAGACCTGACATGGATGAGTGGTTGGCACTCAACTGAGGGAACCCCATCCAGGGTCCCAACCCAAATGCCATAGTTTATGTCTGGATACATGCCAACAGAGAGTGTGACATATTTTGTCTCTCTGTCAGATATATATTACCAGGGCTTTGAGCCCAAAATGAGGATGAGCAGAGGGAGCTAGAATGCTCTCTACAACAGTTATGGTGATTGGAGATCACAAGAGAGGAATAGACTGAGACAAGGACCCAGTTACAATACATTTATCTACAATACAGGTTACTATGGGCAGGGATATGCCCAAGAATATGAAAATATTCCTGACTACCTACCCCCCTGACACTCTGGTTGCAAGACTAAAACCCCTGCCTGACTTGCCACCACACAGTTGGGCATATCAACAAGGCTATCACCCTTACCAGGGTAGAAGTCTTCTCTTTGCTGGTGCAGGA